>PVKH010024231.1:0-13681 GCA_004027955.1 Chaetophractus vellerosus
GCTAGGAGAGGTCCCCGGGAACCGAACCTGGGGCCTCCCATGTGGTATCCCAGCGCGCTCTTTATCCACTGAGCTATCTAGCCGGGCCCATGAACTGATCTTTATATAATATCTTTTCCATGCCTTACAATATCTGGTGTTTACTTTCAGGTATCCTTTAGATATAGGAACTTCTACTTGCAAACAAATGCCTGAACTGGATGTAAAGTTTTGTCACAGTTTTTGTACTGTTTTGTTTCTAATCGGTATTGAGAGTGTGTCACAGGTCTCTATTACCCAGATTTAAGGTTGTCACTTGTTATTGTTTTCTGTGTTCCTATTCTAGGTCAGTATTACTCATTCTCATGTCTAGATATACGTTTATGTTATTGTTATGATAGTAGTACAAAAATGAAAATGTCAATACATACTGTTAAATCATTATTCTTTTTAATCATCTTTTTAATTCTTTTTAATGGTGGATTGAATGTGGGGCATTCAATCCACCATTTTTTAAAAATAGACTTACCATTCTAGACTTAAACGCTGTGAATTCAACTTTCTCATTATGTTAGTTGGTTATGAACAATGCGCAAAAAAGTTTTAGACTAAATGTGCCTGGTTTTTGTCCAAATGTTTTCCTGACTTTCAGCAAACCACCAAAGCAACTCTGAAGATATTCTTCATTTAACTCTTTGAATCCAATTTATACATCTATTTTTTACCCTGCTGTATGCCCTGGGGGCTTCACTATAAAGATTAAATCAATGGACCCCTTTGCCCCTTTCTTTCCATTTGGGTTCAAGGGAGGTACTGGCAGGAAATCAGAGGATGAGAAAATAAAGAGGCCCTGTTATTTCTCTTCCCTTCCATCTTCCCTATATCCCTGCTTCTTTATAGTTTTGGCTGTGGTTTTGTTCCAATACAAAGGGCCTTAGCTCCTGAAATGAGGGGCTCTCTGACAGCTATGAATCTTGCTAGTTCTCTTAAAATGGCTTCTTACAATTTCTAGTGCTGGGATTTTTCACCCTTTCTTGTTTGCTCTAAGTTTGCCTGTGCCTTGTAAATTATTTCTTTCTTAAATTGTCTCCAAACACTCCTTTGATGACATCAATTTGTCAGGTATGTTGAGGGTTAAAACGTTGTGATTGTTAAGATATCCTCAATTTTTAGATGACAGAGAACGTTGAATTGTATAATCTATAAAAGCTAGAGTCATACCATGTCATTTAGGCAAGACCATGGACAACATTTATGTTGGAGAGTGAATATTAAAAAAAAAAGTATTAACTTCACTTCTTGCCAAATCAGTTTAACAATCACACCAGAGATACTCTTTTTCTACCATGTCTTTATTGAACTTAGTTTACCTGCTTCTGACAAACACAAATATTTTTTTCATATGGACCTAGTGTGAATCATGTTTACTCCTCTCTTCCCTGATGTTTCCTCTATTTACCCTTTCATTTATATTTCTCTGGGTTCATGGATGTCCATGGTATAATTTCAGCTTTGAAGATCTCACATGAACATGACTATAAATGATAACATTTAGTTAATATATATACTTTTAATGCTTGAGATCTGCTTGATTCTCTGTCAGGCTCTACATTTTGATGAGTCATTTGTACATCCAAGTTACTTTGGACTTCTGATCCAAGCTTGGGGAATTTTTCCTTTCCTCATTTGAGGTCAGAGATTTTCTTCTTTCTTAAAGTTTCAACATGCTTTTGTGGTCAGGTTGCACTTTTCTTTGTTTTGATGTTTTGAAGAATTTCTCTCACCCTTGCTTTCTTTCCAGCTCTTAAGGAATTTCCCCCCCTTGCCTTTATCAAAGAACAGTGTTTTCTATCCTTTTGTTATTTATTTTCAAAATTCGGTGTGCAGGACTTGTAACAACTAGATATGCTGTACCATATTTTACCTAAGCTACAAAATCACTTTCATCATTCAATGTAGAGCAGTACCAGAATTTAGGCAATATTATTAAACCTATAATGATATAGAATGATAGAAGTTTTAAAGGCCAATTTATACTATAATGATATATTTATATAATATATATATTTATAAAATATATAACATATATTTAAATTCTCATCACCTTTCACGCCATCTCCTTTGCTTAAAACCTCAGCTTCCCTGTTCTGATCATGAAAGAAAAATTCATAGATGCCCAGAAAAGAGAGTTGAATTTTGATGGAAAGTATTCCTCCCTGGATATTACCTATAGGTTCTTTTCTATATTCTTCTAACACTTTTTTTTATCCTTTGCTGAGTTTTTCTAGTTCAAATTCATTACATCAGAAGAGGCTATATCCTTTTCCATTATTCACACACTCACACACATAAACACATATATACACAAAAGAATATGAAAACTCTAGTTCTTATTATCATCTTTAACACTGTCATTCTACTTGATGACAGTAATTTAAAGACTTATATTCTTTTCTTTCATTAGGAGAAAGATGCTATATTAGATACCCTAAGGAAATGGTGTTTGATTACATGCTATCTTAATAGCATTCTAAATTCTTTGTCTGATAGACATTTCTGAATATCAAGGATATTATTATTCCACTAGAATTAAAGAAATAATTTCTGCTGCAAGTAACCATTTTCATAACTACTCTTCATGTTAGACCTTCAGTAACTAAATGCTGGACATATATATTAAAGTGTCTCAGATACATTTAAAACTGCATTTTCTTCAGTCTTTCAAATTCCTACCTGCTAAGCAGGCTTAACACTACAGACATTCCTGGAAGAAAAGTGATTCTATGGTGTAAATAGAAGAAATCCATTTTACTATTTCAAGAACACAATGTCCACAGATACCCATAGACTGTTTATTTTAAAAGAATAACAAGTGAATAAGCATACTTGTCTCAGTAAGAATCGCATCCTTTTTTCCTATTTTCTTCTTCTCCTTCTTCATCAAATAAAACGTGTGAATTTTTGGTTAGAGTATACAAAAGCAAGTTCATAGGCATTTTTACAAAGCATTCACAAAACTCTTTGCAGGAACATCAACTCTGGACAATAGTTGTTACCGTTACTGTCTTTAGTTTAAAGTTGAAAAAGCAATGACTAAGATTGTTTAAATATCTTCCCTGAGGTCACATGGTAAGTAGAGGTTGAGCTGAATTCCAAACAAGGTTGACTGATTCCAAGATCCGCGTTCTTTCCCGGCCACACTAGTGGATGTATAAAGAAAGTTTGATCGTTTCCATAAACTTTGCAACCTCACAAAGGATTCTAAGGAGAATAACCTTACTAATAAAACATGACTTTCCACAATGGAAGCAATTTGGGTGATAGACAGTTGCCCTGGGCTTCAACTTAGAAGTGGGGAGTTATGTCCCCAGATCCAAATTCTTTATTTTGGCACCTCCTAGAGAAAGAAAGTGTAGTAGGATCTTCATGTGCATTACTGCCAAGTCATGCTTTTGGTACGTGGTGATATTCCTGAAATACTTGTTTGACTTCCTATTTTCTCCCTGATTGCAGCCATATGTTATGATATTGTCTTGAGCCTGTTTTTTTTCCTGTTTCTAAATATATCTATGATTTGCTGTTTACCTGAACTTATATTTTAGTGTTGGGAAGATGCTGGAGTATAGCCCTAGATCTAAAGAATAAATATGTATTGTTACTTCTTTATAACAGTTTTCTTTGTTATCACTGAATCTAGCCTTTCCCATTCACTCCCACTTTACCAGTTCTGAATACCCTCATCATATTTAATCATAGCCTCAGGACACACACAGTAAAAACCCAGGTATTATACTAACTCTAAGGGACTTTAATCCAGACCTTTTTATAAACAAAATTATGAGCTTTCTACTGAAATACATGTGTAAACCATGTGTCAGCATGTACCCCTATATATGATTTGCCCTTCATGCCTGATATATCGTGGAAGATGAGAATTTTATTTTCCAAAACACGGTTCTCATCTGGCTCTTATAGTCTTCAATAGCCATTTCTCAGTCACTTCACCATCCACCTTTTGAAGTTGTTTGCAATCTTATTCAATAGCATCCCAACTTTTTAAAAACAGAATCCTGACTTCAACCCATTTTTCTACAAGGGGAATTTTAATCCTTTAGGGTCATCTCTTTCACATCTATCTTATCCTCCTAGAATTTACTTTTTTCATCTAAATCTAGAGGAGAATTGAATTTGAACATCAAATTCTAGGTTTGAACTGTTAGGCTTGACGTTTCTGAATAGAAACACAGATTAATATTTTTCTGCCAAAGACTCAGTCCCCTCAATTTTAGTGAATGATTAGAAACTGTAATACTAACACTTCAGTCCTTGAGTTTTGGTAGCTGAGCAGCTCACAGAAGGTGTTAGATTTGTCCACTGCATGACAGCAAGTGATACCAAGACATTTTATTGGTGATGATCTGTTTATTCCAGGATAAAAAGCATAACGTTTTTTTCTTCTAGTTCTATTGCCCATTACCCAGCCATAAATCATATCCTGACCCAGAGTACTTCTGACAAAAAACCACAATCTTTTTCAGAGATAGAAGCGTTGATTTTAAAATATAAAGTAGGTAAAAAAAATCAAAGGACAGTAATAAAGACATCTCCCAGGCTTCCTAAAGCTACTGTATGTGAGGAAGGAAAAGACTTTGTTTTTTTTTAGTACATAATTTGTAGTTAAGATCAGGATCATCTTGATACCCCTGGCTGCTTTGCACTTTCATAGGCCTCCAAACTAGGCATTCAAAGAAAGACAGAAAAAAATGAAACAAGAGAGAAGATGTTATAGGAAGCAGATATTGTGAAAAGCTAAGCTGAACATGACACACAACTTGTAAGTTTCCCATCCTTTCTGTTGGAGACCTGAGCTTGGCAAGCATCTCAACTCTCACTTTGATTTTTAATTGGAGTTTGACTTTGTGTGTTAGTTAGCCAGAGTTGCTATCACATATAGCACAAACTGATTTGGGCTTAACAACAGGAATTTATCAGCACATGGTTTTGAGGCTGGAATTCCAAAATCAAGATATTGGCAAGGTTTGCTTTCTCCTGGAGTCTATAGCAGTCTGGTGCTAGGTGCAAGCAGTCCTGGGGGCCCTGTGGTTTGTATCTCTGCCTTCTGTCCCTTCCAGTTTCTTCAGATTTCTTGCTTCTTCACGTGGCCTTCTCCAACTCTGCCTTCCAGTTTCTTCTCTTTACAAGGTCTCCAGTAATATGGGTTCAGACCCAATCTTTATCAGCTGGCCACACCTTAACTGAAAGTAACATCTTCGACAGGTCCTATTTATAATGAGTTCTCAACCACAGGGAACAGGGACTTGATTAAGATTAAGTACATATTTTTTGGGGTACATAGTTCAACCTACCGCACTTTGTTAGTGGGTTTCTTCCAAGATATAGGCAAGAATGTTTTTTTTTCCTCCAAAATTTGATGTTGCTACAAAGTCCACAGGTCTATTTTCATACCTGCTCTTTTTTTTTTTTGCACTATTAGAGCTGAAATATATGTGTATTGTTTTTTTTTAATTAAAAAAATTTTTTTATATATCTATATACATTTTTAGGATACATTGATTACATAAATGTTACACAGAGATTCCAGGAGTACCCATATGCCACACCCCCAGCCCTCCCACAACCCCCCACATACACATCCCTCAGTGTGGCATAATGTCACTGATAGATATACACATTTTGGGGCTTTGCCATCAAGCATAGATCACAGTTCAGGCTGTAGACGACCCTCTCTCCCATACAGTTCCGAATGATACATGATGATACAAAATGGCCTACATCCTCAATTGCAGCATCATCCACGACAATTCCCAGGTCCCCCCAAAAAACCCCGCATTACAATTGCTCTTCCCTCACCCTGCTCCTGAAGTGTCCAGTGACCCTGGCTCCACATAATTTTGCAATTTCTTCCATTGTGTATATTACAAGTCTATAGCAGGACTCCAACAAGTCCATTCTAGTCCATAGTTCTTCCCCCAATCCCAAGGAGTCTGGAATGGTGGTGTCCCCTCCACCACCAAGTGAGAGGGGGCTTATATCCCATGGATACAATAGAAGGGATTATCCTGCCTGCAGCTGCAGGCTCTCTGGATTCCCCTGCATAGCCGTCGTCCATCGTCAACTGCCAACTAGGTGTCCTGGTTGAGTCCATTGAGTTGTAGCGTAGGAGTTTCAGGTCCACAGAGTTTCTGGACCCAGTAGTTGGCACATGGTCAGCCTGTAGTCTCCGGTCTATGGAAGTACACCTAAAACTCTGGCATCAAATATAGGTTTGAATAGAAGAGACATTTGGACCATGTGCAGTGAAGACATATTTTGGTCAGATTCTGTCACTCTCAGGAGTAAGGATTCCAAGTTAGGGCCCACTAGTAAGGCACCAAACTCTGGGATTATCTGCCCTGGTATAGGACCTGGATATCTCCTCATACCTGCTCTTAAGAAAAACTTCTTTTTTCACCCAAATCCTTGGCTTCCAGGCCCTAGTAAAAACATTGAATGTGCTATGAATACACAGAACTGGGCAGGAGTGGATGTCTCTTTGGTCCAAAGAAACTGAATTAGACTTCAATACTGACAAGAATAGAAGAGCTGTTTGGTAGCTCATTCTTTAGGGTGTATTTTTAACTAATAACTTAATAAGATTTGTGCAAGGGGTTCAGTGACTCTGAGCAAAACACTTGAAGGCCAGACCTATCTTCCCATCAAGACTGGGATCTAATTCATACATTTAATACCCAGCTCCTTATATAGGACATGACACAGAGTAGCAGCTTGGTGAATGTTTGGTGATCTAATGCTCCCTTGCTTCCCAAACTTCAGGACTATCCCAGGCAAACTCTTCATCACCTACTTAATTTGTAAAGTCCTATAAATTTCAGTGGCCCCCTAAATAAAGGGGGCTCAAGGAATCTGATTCTTGTGGGAATTGATCATTTCTATTTAGCTGAGGTAGGTGAAAGGTATTGAATGAGGGTAAAACTTTTTCCCTCCCTCTCTTTTCAAGTTATATAAGTTTAGTTTGGAACTGGGGCAAAATATAGGCCCAAAATATATTAACTTTGGGGACCAATTTTT
Organism: Chaetophractus vellerosus; assembly: GCA_004027955.1. Lineage (NCBI taxonomy): Eukaryota > Metazoa > Chordata > Mammalia > Cingulata > Chlamyphoridae > Chaetophractus > Chaetophractus vellerosus. The sequence continues at coordinate 7,069 of PVKH010024231.1, forward strand.
TTGTCATTTTTATATAAGAGCTTTGATTCCTGAAGCCATGTACTTAATACTAAATAAAAACTAAACAGAAACTAAGATGTTTTTGAATTACTGAAATTTTATTATTGTCTCATAGGATGTTTGAGTTTTATGAAATCCTAGGTATCATTTGACTTAAAAATCCTCATATTGTAGATGAAGAAGTTGAGGTTCAGAATAATAAGGGGGAAAGAGAATTAACATCTATTGCAAACTAAATATATGGGCATACATACTCATACTATTTTTCCTTTCTTCCTTTCTTTTTGTTTTCTGTCTGGATCATGAACCTGATTAATCTGTCTGGATCATCTCCAGAAGGATGGAAGGAGCATGGTTTCTTGATGGCAATGGAAAGCTGCCATAAACACTGTTTTCAGATTTCTATTACTAATCACAATTCCCAAGTGATATGCAAGCTATGACAGATATGGAAGGGCTCTTTAGTGTTTTAAAATGGTGTTCCAATATTTTGTGGTTTCTGTGATATTGTCCACGGGGTCGCCTGGGAAGAGTTAGGAAGATGGAAGGCATGTTTCTCAACTTCTCTGTGCCTTTGCAATGAAAACATCTCTAATTCCGTTTATTATTATTATTATTATTATTATTATTATTATTCAGACATCTGCATGGCATTTCATTTGAACCAAGGTCCCATAGCTAAAAGCAATTTGAAAGCCACTGAATTATACACTAAGGTTCTCATTATAAAATTGCTAAAATAATTACTATGTTCCAGGCATTCTTCTAAGTGTTTGACATATAATAAATCATTTGTCTCTTTCAATAGCCCTATGAGGTAAGTGCTATTATATATCCATCCTGTACATGAGGGAACCAAGGCACAGAAACAGTAGGTAACTTGTATAAGCTTATACAACTAATAAGTGGCATAACTGAGATTCAATCCAGGAATCTTGCTCCAATATCCAAGTTTTTAACAACCATACTGCCTCTATAAATTATCAGTAAATTAATGCCCATAGAGTGCAAGTGATTTGTTCAAGTTTAAATTGAAAGTTTGTGGGAGACCAGAATCAAGCACTCAGATGACTTAACTCTAACCTAATGTTCTTTCCAGAATACCAAGCAGAGTTCTCCTTTTGTTCTGTTTAAAAACAAACAAACTAAAAACGTTAACCATATGGCTGAATAAATAAATTGCAAGTCACCTTTGTAGCTGCTGAAGTTTCAAATGAATGACACCCATCACCTATAAACTCAACATCCAGCTTCCTGTTTCTTATTAAAAAATTAGTTCCCCTGAAGAGTGCAACAGTGACATGATGAAGTGCTGAAGTCTGTTCCACCTCCAGCTTTCTTTTAAACATCAATGTCATCTCCATATATTGCAAACCTTTTCTTAGTCCCAGCCCTTGGCAAATTTTGAGAATTCTAGAATAAAAGGAGAGTGGTCTTAGACAGTTGGTAAAATCTGTCTCGAGACTCTGACTCTGATGCACTACTCCTAATTAAATTAACTTAGCATCAACTATATACCCCTGGATTGCTGTCATTTCTTCTACAAATCAATTTTAAACAACTAGCCTACTGACTTTTTGCTATAAAATCACCAGTGCACAATATTTCACAGCATATTTTTAGAATTTAGAATTCTAATTCTATTAGAAATTATGGCTGCATACAAGAAAAAGAACTTTGGTTTACTGGTGAAATTTCTGCATGCAAGCATTTCTCCTGGATATACATATTTTGCTTTTTAAAATTTTAACCCGCTGAATTTTATGAACTCTACAAAAGTAATTATTTGATTTTTTTGATTCAGTAATTAAGATTTTTCTTGGACCTCTCATTCACATTAAATATTGAATGCAATTCTCAAGGGCAATATAAGAAATCACAAAATAAGGGAAACTGTCTACTTTTTAGAATGATACAGATGTCGGCTTTTAGTTATTTTCTCCACTAATGGTCCAAGAGAACTTTTGTTACCATGTAACTCTGTTCTAAGAATATGATAGAAGGATTCTTCTTTATAAGACTATCATAAATGTGGAATTAGAATATCTTCATGATACTGCTGAGTAACTTTTTTGGATACTGTAAGCTATATAGAAATTGTGCCAGGCAGATGACTTTGTAATTTTCCATTATACCAACTTAATTTCAATTATGTCAATTTTCAAAGGTACTCAGTGCATTTTACTACATGCCCAGAGTTATTGGTGAGTTTTATTCATAGGTGAAAGTTGGAACAAGTTCAAAGAATGGAATTATTAATCACTCAGAACTCAGTGTTCCTGACCTGGCTAATCTAATGATCAGAATCAACCAAGAACTTCTTAGAAGTGCAGATTTCTACTGGGGCCCCAGAACTGCTAATTTAGAACCTCTAGAGATGGGACCCGAGACTTGTAATAGTAAATGCTCCCTAGGTCATTCTGATGTGCAGTTAGGTTTGTAAACCCAGATTCAGAGAAAAATCTGCCTTAGTAATGAGAAATATAGAGTATTTTAAAGTAAAGAAGATTTATTATATTAAAAAATCATGTTAAAGGCAGGATTTTGAATTGCATAAAAGTCAATACTATGGATAAATTTATAAATAGAACTACTTGCATTCAACAATTATATAAATATGTGTACCATCTCTTTTCCAAAGTGTCCTTCATTGTAAAGCTGAGCATTTTGTCTATGAAGTATTTAAAATAGGAAAGAGTCATTGAAAGGGAAAGGCAAAAGAAATAGTGGAGTATAAAAATGAAATATGAAGAAAGGAGAATTGAAAATCAGATTTATTTAAGTATCAATTCAGTAATTTTTTCTTAATTACAAAAATATTAGTTTTTTTGTAAAAATTTTAGAATACATATATATGTTTAAAAAGTAAACATATACTATATAACTGCTGTTAATTTTTATTAATATGCTTCCTATCTTTCTACTAACCAAATCAGTAAAACATAGACTTGGGATCATGTGGAATAGACTATGACCTAAGTCATTTTTTTCCAATTTAGCACTATTAAGAACAATTTTTCAAGTCATTGAACATTGTTCTATAACTCAAATTTTAACATTAGCATAATATCCCACAACATGAATGACTGTCAACTTATTTGATCAAACTTTATATGAGAACATTTATATTTTCCCATTTTAATATTATAAACAGTTACTATAAATATTATTGCATGTAAGCCTTTGTGTGTGTGTATGAGTACATGTATTACTAGAGGAACAATAATATACAATATTTTAAGCCTTTTAATACATATTTTCAGATTGCCTTCCAGATTGCCTTCTTAAGTTTCTAAGAACTTTTTAAAATCAAGGACATTAAACTCTTTTCATGCATATAGGGTGCAAGTATTTTCCTTGTTCTCATTTATTTTTTAAATATATATATATATTTTTATACAGATATGTTATTTTATGTGGTCATATCTGTTTTTCCTTTTTTTATGATTCTTTTTTTTCCCACATATCTCCCCTTCTGCTTGCTCTTGCTGTGTTCATTTTTTTGTGTTCTTCTGTGTCTGCTTTGTCTCCCCCCGCTGTGGTGACCCACTGAATCAGCTCACCGGTGAGTGGCGGCCTTGCCCACTCACGGGCAGCTTGCCCCGCTGGCGAGTGACTCTGCTCTGCTCGTGGGCAGCTCCGTTCTGCTCCTGGGCGACTTGCCATGCCCGTGGTGGTTTTGCCCTGCCCGTGGTGGCTTTTTGCCCTGCCCACGGCTGCTCTGCCCTGCCCACGGTGGCTTGGCCCCTCAAGGCAGTCTGCCCTGCTCGGATAGGCCCCCAAGAACTGAACCCAGGGCCTCCCATGTTGTGTACCGGCGCCCTATCCACTGGGCTACAGCCGGCCCCTGTTTTTCCTTTTTTTGGTGTCTTTGTTTTCTGCAATTGATTTTATTCCCTTTCTACCACAATATGTAATGTGTGTGTGTGTGTGTGTGTGTGTGTATCATTTTTGTTGCTCTATATCTGATATGTAACTTTTTAATATACCTGAATATTTTTTGGAGTATAAAATGAGCTATAGTTCTCATTGTATTTTTCCCCAAATTGTTTTCGTGTTGGATTAACATATTCTGATAATAATATATAGTCTTTTCCCAATGATAAGGTATACCAACTCTAGAGAAAATAGAAACAATGAGAAAGGAGCTCCTATATGCAAATGAACTATTTTTGTTTGCTTCCATTCTCATAATACCATGGAGGAAGTATCCATGTTCTTATTCCAGAAACTCATCTCCCCTTAAAACCTCTAATCTCAATCTCATACCCTCACAACAATTCCTTTAACTCTTCTCCCTCAATATATTTTACATCTCTTAACTTCTCTTCTCTGCCACCTTCTTATATACTACAAAAACCAGATAACCAGTCTCTCTACCCTTATTCTTGCCTTTCTCCAAATCATTCTTTCTTTGGGTTTTCTGAAAGCAGAATTGAAATTAAATATGCCATGAGTACTTGGGGAGGCAGAGCAAGAAGGAATAGAAAGTTTCTAGGAAGGTCCTAAAATGGCAAACCTCAAGGAGCATACTTGAAAGGGAAGCTGTATCCCTTCCTGACAGTCAGAGTAAATACAGGGTGATGAGAAGAGCCCTGAGAACTAGATTATGTGCTGGGATGAAAAGGAGGCAGGGCTACATAGAGAGGCTATATTAGTCAGGGATCTTAAGAGAAACAGAACTGACAGGAGATATCTGTAAATGGTATGAGATATTATAAAATTATCTCATGTGATGGTGGGGATAAACAAGTCCAAGTTCAGTAGAGTAGGCTGCAAGCCAGGGACTCCAAAGAAGGTCCTCGTTAAGTTCCCCAGGAGACCCTGGCTATCTGAAGTAGAGATGGGAATTCTCTCCCTGAATGGTGAAATCACTTCTACTTGTAAGACCTTCAACTAATTGAATGAGATGTCACTCATTGCTGATGAAAATCTCAGTTAATTGTAGATGCAACCAGCCATCTATGCAATCAACTTACTGATGATTAAAGTCCGTGAAATAACTTTGTATCACAATTACCCTAGTGCTTGATTTGTCAAACAGCTGGGTACCATTACCTTCCCAAGTTGACACATTATCTTAACGATCACAGTCCACCTCTTGTCAACTTGTCAGCCATACACATCACTTTAAACCATGCTTAGTCTCTAAATAAAAACAATAACATATATGACATATATAACTAGAAACACACTAGATCCTTCCAGAATAGGGTGCAAGTCCTTGGATAATATTCTCTCTCAAAATTGACATCCTTAAATAATACAACATGAAACTAATATAACTTATGTCATATGAGAAGGGGAAAGAATAGAGAAGAAAACAAAGATATTCCTTTTATGTACATATACAAACATTCTCTTAACAAAACAAGGAAGAAATATTCATGACCACTACAGTTCTCATTTCTGTAACTGGCCACATGGTCAAAGTTCATATTTATCACTTCCTTCTTCCACTATCCATTCCATGTTCCTGCTAACCTCAGCAAGAACCTCAACTGGACATGGTTATTTGCCTGGTAGGGTGACCCAAACCTTCATTCTTGAAGATTCTGGCCATTGTTAGTCCTGCCTGGTTTGTGTTGTTGCAATTTTCCATTGACTTTCATCACAGGGCATTGTAGTACTAAGAGACACCCTAGGATGCCTCTTCTATTTTTTTAATTTCATTTTTTAATTTTTAAAATTTATATATATATATATATATATATATTTTAGGATACATTGATTACATAAATGTTACACAGAAATTTTAGGAGTACCCATATGCCAGCCTCCCACACCTCCCACCACCTCCCACCTATATATCCTTCATCAGTGTGGCACAACGCCTGTGATAGATATGCACATTTTGGGGCTTTGCCATCAAGCATGGATCACAGTTCAGACTGTAGACCACCCTCTCTCCCACACAGTTCTGCATGATACATGATGATATAAAATGGCCTATATCCTCCATTGCAACATCACCCAGGACAATTCCCCAGTCCCCCAAAAAAACCCATATTACAACTGTCCTTCCCTCTCCCTGCCCCCAAAGAGTCCAGTGACCCTGGCTCCACAAGATTTTGTAATTTCTTCCATTGCATTGCATGTATCACAAGTATATAACAGGACACCAACAAGTCCATTCTAGTCCATAGTTCTTCCCCCAATCCCGAGGAGTCTGGGATGGTGATGTCCCCTCCACCACCAAGTGTGGGGGAGCTTATATCCTGTGGATACGATGGAAGAGTTGATCTGCCTGCAGCTGTAGGCTCTCTCCATTCCCCAGGATAGCCATCTTCGATCATCATCTCCCCACTAGGTGTCCTGGGTGAGTCCATTGCTGCTTGAAAGTGAGCAGAGCAAGGTGCCATGAAACAGACTGGACACCAGATAAGGCACTGACAAGGCAAAATCGGAAAAAAAATTTTTTTTACATATATATTATTATTATTATTTTAAATTTTATTGATTGATTGATTGATTGATTTTTTGATTTATTTATTTATTTTAATTTTTATTTTTTGGTTACATATCCCCCCTTTCTGCTTGCTCTTGCTGTGTTCATTTCTCTGCATTCTTCTGTGTCCACTCTGTCTCCCCCTCGCTGCGGCGATGTGCTAAG
>PVKH010024232.1:0-13672 GCA_004027955.1 Chaetophractus vellerosus
GTTTCAAGCCTGGGAGGGTGGGGTCCCATTGAGAGACAATGAGAGGGCGCCTTTGAAGGGAGTTGGTGTCAGTTCTAGATATATTCAGTTTGAAGTGACAAGGAGATGTCCAAAAGAAAATGTCCGTTAAGCATCTGAAGAGGGCAGACATCACAACTTATGTGAGTGTGCAGGGCAGGAGAAAGAAATTTGAATCATACTTGCCTTTTCTGTTTTTGATGCTTTTTCCATTCGTCATCATTCATTCTTTAGTACTTTCATGCTGTCGTGTTATTTAAGTTAATAATAAGCCTCATTTATTTTGAAGATAGCATTCTGTTAGGCTGCCACAAACTCTTCAAACTTATTTTTCTTGGTGACAAATAAATGATTATAAGGCTTTCCGCAATTTCATAACAAATTTATCGTTTTGCATTAAGTACATTAAGATGAATGTTTCATTGGTACTCATGGAACATCATAATCAAATGCAAGAAATTTGGCAGCAAAAGCTCAAGCAAAGATTCTCTCTAAAACTATAAATGAAAGCTTAACAATCATCACATGGTCACAATTTTTAATAGGTAGGAATGGTGGGCATTGTGTTGGAATAATGATTTATTTCTTTGTAACACATGTGTCCTATTGAGGCTATTACGGGTTGAATTGTGTCCCCTAAAAGGACATGTTCAAGTCCTAACTCCTGGTACCTCCGAACATGAACTTATTTGACATAGGGTCTTTGCATCTGTTTTCAAGTTAAGATGGAGTCAAGCTAGATTAGATTGGGCCCTTTTCCAATGACTAGCTCCCTTATAAGAAGAGTGCAGCTTTGACACAAAGACACACAAGGAGAATGCCATGTGACGATAGAGGCAGAGATTGAATGATGCCACTCCAAGTCAAAGACAGCCAGAGAGTGTTCACAACCACCATAGTCTGGAAGAGGCCTGTAGGGTTTTCCTCTACAGCCTTCAGAGGGAGCATGGCCCTGCCGACACCTTGATTTCAGACTTCCGGCCTCCAGAACTGTGAGGGAATAAATTTCCATTTTTCTGAGCCCCTCTGTTTTTATGAATTTGTTGCAGAAACCCTAGGAATCTAATACAAAGGTTTAGGTGGTTGGGAGGCATTGGGGTTGGGGAGAAGAATGGCAAGGAATGAAGAAAGATAGTGGCTTTAATTGTTCTAGAAAACCACTTTCTACTACTCTGACTTGCCCAAGTTGGGAGGAAGCCAAAACCTTCCGATTTTGAAGGAAAATCACTGCAGGGAGAATGGGGACTGCCGATTACCTCAGTGGGGAAGCATCTCATTTGCACTGTTTTTCAACTGCACTTGTTGGTCCACAGTAGGAGGTTGGGTTCCGACTGCAAGAGGCATCCACTCTACTGCTGACAGCATGGTGTGTTTGCCAGTGCCAGAGAGAAGAGTCAGCAATAAATGATTTGCAAAGTACAGGGAAGGGATCAGAACTAGAGTAAGGCACATAAGATTCACTGGGGAACCACGAGTTTTCCCTTTGATGCAGTGCTGTAGGCACCCAAGGTTGTAGAGGGCCCTCTTCCTGCTGGATGTCATCTTCATCAGATGGACCCTGAGGGGTGAGGTGACCTTGCAAAGTGAGGCCACTGAGTCCAGGCAGCAGATGTGATCATACTATCTAATCTTTTATAATGTTTTATAATTTTATATTAGAATATAGTAAAAATTGGAAGCAGCATTTATATACTTAGCCTTTACTAGAAACTGCTAAGCTGCTCTCAGTTCTCAAAATTCATAACCCTGCTTCTGTACCTTTGCATATAATTAATGCTAATGATGGCAAAATATAATCAAAATATAGGAGTAAAGAGAATACTAGAGGAGGACAGAGAAAGGTGATTCAGATTTTTAAGGTGTAGCTCTCCTTAGGTTATGGGAAGACTGATGCTCCAAGGAGTTAGTGACTTGTGAAGTTTGTGGAGCTAAATTGTTGTGGAGCTGAAAGAAGAATCTAAGACTTCTGTTGGATTAGTCAGTTAAAGGGGTGCTGATGCAAAGTACCAAAACTCTGTTGGCTTTCATAAAAGGGTATTTATTTGGGGTAGAAGCTTCCAGTTACCAGGCCATAAAGTGTAAGTTACTTCCCTCACCAAAGTCTGTTGCCACATGTTGGAGCAAGATGGCTGCCAACATCTGCAAGAATTCAGCCTTCTTCTTCTTCTTAAGGCTCTGTGGTCCCAGCTTCTTCCAATATCAGCTGTAGGCTGGAAAAGTCTCGTCTCTCTCCCGGGGCTCATCTCTCTCTGGGCTCAGCTGCTCTGTTCTCTCCAGAAGGTTAGCTGTAGACTCTCAGGCTCTCTCTCTTTCCAGGGCTTCTGTCATGTCTATTGGAGCCTTCTCACCTTCCTCACGTATCTGCTTCTTTGTGTATTTACTTCCCGAGGTTCCAGCATCCAAAAACTCCTAATAACTCCTCTGCTGTATAGTTTTCCCCGTGAGTCTTCGCACCCTTGGCAGATGGGGACCCAACGTCCTACTAATGTGGCCCAATCAAAGCCTTAATCATTATTTAATCAAGTAAAAGTGAAATGTCTGAATTTAATTCAATCAAATATGCCCAGAGGAACAGACAAGTTTACAAACACAATCCAATATCTATTTTTGGAATTCATAAACAATGCCAAACTGCTACACTAGTTCAGAGGTCATTTTATGAGAGCATGTCGCCTCCCCAAGATTTCATCCACAGTGTTGCCAAAGTGTGTGTCGTTCCCGCCTGTCCATTCTGCACTCTGCCGAGACCAGGCACACCTCAAAGCATGAGTAATATTAGGTTTTGAAGTTAATCTTTGGAATCTTCCACTAATTAGTCAACTTTGACTTCTGCTAAGCCTGTTCATAAGTTGCTTTGGGAAAGACTGCTTCATTTCCCTTGGTCTAGTGGGTTGGTTCATTATCTTGTAAGCCTTGTCTTTAGTACCATGCGCCTTTTGATTCAGTCCCATTCATCTCCAGACTCTTCTCTAACCACCCCTATTGGAACAAATTTTAGAGCACATAGCCTTAATATGTGTATATCTATTAATACATTATAAACATGCACATATGTGTGCGTGTGTATTTTGTAAAGCATAGATAATGGAAATTGAAAGGAATTAGATGAACATAAATAGAAATGGAAGTTCTAATATTTTCTTTATGATTATCAGTGAATTGTTTTCCCTTCCTCATCTGCCAGTCCCCCAAAGGACCATGGTTAGTCTTGGAAATGCTGACTCTTTGTTAGGGCCCTTCCTCTTTGTTTCCACTGCTACTGCTCTTGTTCAGATTTTTAAAAAATATATAATAAACTTTATTTTTTGAGAAGTTTTAGATTACAGAAAAGTTACATTGAAAGTATAAGGGATTCTCATATAATGTACCCCTCCCTCTCTCACATTTTCCCCTATTAATAACATCTTACTTTATTGTGGTACATTTGTTACAATTGATGAACCAATATTGAAGCATTGCTGTAGTTTACATTATGATTTGCACTTTGTACAGTATAGTTTTATAGGTTTTGACAAAAATGTATAGTGGTTTGTATCTGCCATTGCAATATCATGCAGAACAATTCCAATACCCTAAAAATGCCCTATGTTCCACTTATTTTTTTTTGTCTCAGACCCTCTAGTAACTACTGTCTTTATATCTATATTACATGTTCTTCTGTTACTATATAATAATAAGCCTACTTTGGTCCATGGTTGCATTTCCCCCCTTATGCTTGTTAATTCCTCAATCTTGAAGATTTTGGGATGGTGATGCCCACTTTATTTCATATTGAGAGAGGGCTTAGATTTTATGGGGCAGATGGAAGGAAGGGTTTTGCTTGCAGTTGCAGCATGAGGCTGTGTGCCTTGCCTATAGTGTCTGGACATTTCTAGAGTCCTTGGGAGTACTCCTGTTTGAAACTTTGTTTACTGTGGCAGTTAGTGAGATCTGCCTGAGACATGCATAAGCATAACCTCTGAAATCCCCCCCTGACTTACTTTGAGGTCTCTTAGCCATAAAAACTCTTTTGTATTTAATGTTTACCCTTTTTGGTCAAGGTCTTTTCCCAAATCTCTGCTTAGTGCTTGGTAGTACTCCCTTGGTGCCAGGGAGGCTCATCCTTGGGAGTCAAGTCCCATATCAGGGAATGGGGGAAGGTTGTGAGTTTATTTGCTGAGTTTGGCTTAGAGAAAGGCCATGTTTGAGTAGCAAGGAGGTTTTCATCTGGTAACTCTTAGGCATAAGTTGTTAATAGGCTAATTTTCAATTTAACAAGAATAAGGTCCTTAATGTACAAGCATTAACATTGAAGGCTTGACATATGATCTGTTTTATTAGGCACTGCCTGTGTACTCCAGAGACTTTATTTGAGAAAGTAGCAAGACTCCCTGGGATGGGAGTTTAATATTTTGTTGGTTATTATCTTTTTCAGACTTAAACCTCCATTCACCTTAGCACTTTTTTGTTTGTACACCTCATCATAATTTTTTTAGAAGCTGGAATTACTATATTATCTTCCTAGCTAATCCTCCAGCCTCCAAGGTCTACTCTTTCCCTCCATCCTCTATCCTACCAAAGGGACCTTTGGAGGAAGTAGGTGGTTGTGGGGGATAATTTTGATATATTTTGTAATAATATATTTACTGCAATAATATTATTGATTTAGTGTTTACCAAAATACAGATAGGATGAAATTTAAAGCTCTGTGCAATCTGACCTTTTCTAACTTTCCACCCCTATCACTGCTAAAAAGGTACTCTTAGTTCTTCAATTGCACCCATACTTTTCCAGCCTCTCTGGCCTTGCTTTATGGAACAGAACTAATGGTGATATAATGCAAAATGTGTTACGATTATAAGAATAATGAAAGGGGTATGGGAGAACAGAAGTCAATATGAAGAATATGTAAATATTTAATTATTAATATTATTCTATTTATTGATACTTATTAATATTAATTAATTAATAATTAATATTTAAAATAAAGCATTTTAGATTTGAGAAAACTTCATTAAGATGGGGAGGAAGGAAAGTGGGAGAGAGGATATGGGGAAGGGCTTGGGGTACAGAGGTAGCTAATGCTAAGAGGCAGCAAAAATGCAGGGTTTGTTGTGTCTTCTGATCCTTTAGTTAAGTTACTATTACCAGGTTGCACTTGATAAGCTGACTGAATTCAAGAATATTTTGGAAATTTGCCTCGTATTTGAATTAGCAAACATCCTAGGGTAGTTTGGAAAGGGTATCTTTAATGACGTTTTGTTTGGTTGTAAAATCAGACAAAGCAGCTCCAACAGAAGAGGATTTCATAGTACCAGGACAAAGTTTTGTTTTATAACTTGGTTCATTTGTTGATTTGGAGGGAAGACTCTCTTCTGTCTCTGAACTGCCAAATCTCAGGTGATCATTTAAGACCTGGAGGGTGAAAGTAACAACAGATGGTAGAGGCTCTTTTGCTATTTTCTGTTAGCGTTATTGTGCAAGTCATGTCAGGGGTCATAGCCATCTTCCCTTACACTTTTTTTAGGAGGCCCCAGGAACTGAACTCAGGACCTCCCATGTGGGAAGCAGGTGCCCAACCACTTGAGCCACATATTCTCCCCTTCCCTTATACTTTTAACTTGGGTTGGCTGAAGTGCCAGTCTTTTCCCTTATTTTTTCTTTTTTTTTTTTAAAAGACTATTTTATAAACAGTTTCAGATTTACAGAAAAATTATGATGCTAGAACAGAGGGGTCTCATATACCCCACAACTAGTTTCATCTATTAACATCTTACATATATGATACAGTTGTTATACCAAATGAACCAATATTGATTCCTTACTATTAACTGAAGTCCATACTTTATTCAGACCTCTTTAGTTTTCCCCTAATGTCCTTTTTCTGTTCCTGGACTCCATCCAGGATCCCACATTACATTTAGGCATCATATCTTCTTAGGCTTCTCTTGGTTGAGACAGTTTCTCAGACTTTCCTTGCTTTCGATAACTGACAATAGTGAGAATTACTTGTCAGGTGTTTTGTAGGATGCCCCTTATGGGAATTTTCTGGTATTTTCCTCATGATAAGACTGAGATTATGGGTTTTGGGGAGGAAGACTACAGAGGTAAAGTGCCATTTTCATCACATCCTATCAAGGGTACACATAAATGATACTGCTAAATTGTGGAGTGGCAAAAAAAAAAAAAAAGCTGTGCTTTTTTGTTTTATTTGATTTGCTTGTTTCTGAAAAAAAAAAAAAAAGTCCCATAATGTTGCTAGGAGAAATAAGAAAAATGTTAATTTGAACTTTGTAATTTTTCAATAAAATATATATTTCGACCTTGGACCAGGACCTTCTTTGAGATTTAAGGCAGTTGGTTCTTGTCTGCCACTGACTCCAATGCTATTCTTACAGCCAGAGAAGGAAAGGTTAAAATTGGTATGTCTTTCATTATCAGTTGAAACCTGAACACATTGTTTTATTAAAGATAGTGCCTTGACAGTTACATTTACTGGGCATTTGCTGTCTTTGTGAGTTTCTCACAGGTAGTCTAGCCTAGCCAGGGTGTAGATGTTTTTTTCTTAGGCAGCAGTTTCTATCATGGGCAGAGGACGTCATGTGCTCCCTCTAGCGGACAGTTTTATAATCGTGAATGCTAGCTGGACAAATTCAGCAGTAGAAAACCCAAAATTTTTTTGGCAATCCTCATAATAATTTTCCTTAAGATTTTAGTATAGATGTTAAAATGAATTTTATCCATGTCTTTTTGGATTAGAACTAATCTTTAAATGAGGCAATAGTTTAAAGTAGTAAGTAGTTATCACTCAATTAAAAGTTGTAGTAATGAATGTAGCATTCTAGGGAGAAAGTTTACCTACTACTATTATAATAAGAAACTCAGTAACATGTGATTTTTAACCAGGAATTAGGTTTGGCTTCTAAAAAGTGTTTTATCAGTGCTGTAAGAGCAAGTGCATATTCCAGATAAATTTGAAAACTACAAAGCTTTATGAGGCTAGGAGTGAGGGAGTCATTTCTTCAAAGATAAAATTTTATCCTCAGTACAGGAAATGGCCTACTTTTAGAGATTTACATTGGCATTCATGATTTTACCATGGATTTTAAAAAATGCAGCATTTTTTATAGGATATACTTAGAGAGTTGAAATAATTTAGCAGAATTTGAGACTGACCTTGTACATTTCTTGATGGAAATACTGGGTGAGATGGTATTTGATTATGTAGGTTCTAATTCTTTAAATGAGTTTTGGTGTCTGTGCCAGACCTGGGGTTTTGTCCCATTGAGATACAGGGAGGATGCCATTTAAATAAAGGCAACTAAAAAGAGCGAAATCTGCTAGGCACCCTGGGTAGGCTCCTAATCAGGACTGACACTGAACTTGGGAGGCATCTATCCACTAAGCATTGCTTCTGTTCAGAAATAAGAAGGGAGGAATTCATATAGTGATCCTGTATTAAGATAATACTTCGACTTACAACACTCTTATCTATCTTATGAGAGTGTATAGTTGTAGCTAAGGAGGAGTTGATATGTTTTTGTTTTTATAAATGAAGATACATTAAATATCTCAACAACCTGTCATTGCTCTTGCAGCTCCATCTGATCCACTGGAACTCCACCCTCTTCGGCAGTATTGATGAGGCTGTTGGAAAACCACATGGAATTGCAATCATTGCTCTGTTTGTTCAGGTAAATGGTCTCCTGTGAGGATCGCTGTCTCATTTTGAGATGCTTGTTTTAAATTATTTTAACAGAATAGTTTTGCTCTCTTTAGGATTGGTTACTTAGAGGTGACATCAAACACATATATAGACTCACTGATCGTTTATAACTAGAAAACTAGACCTTTGTGTATCATAAGAGTGCAGCAAAATTCACTGGTAGAAAATAGTTCATTTATTTATTAAAGATTTTCTTCAGAGCGATACTCGGTGTCTTTGGATAAATGATTTAGAAAATCATTTTATTTTCCCAAAGGCAGAGTTCATTTTATTTATGAAAAAGAATTTCATAAAATGTTTTGGGACCCTGGCTTACCACAAAATCTAAGAAAACCCAATAAAATAACTGTGTAGATAACTTTAGCTCTTAGTTATTAAAATTTTTCACTCCAAGATTATATGAAGTGTCATACAGAAAACACTGATGAATAAGACTGACAATGACTTTGGATGGTATAGTCCATATAAGATTTAGATTTGAGCTCTGTCGTGGGAAAAAATATTATGTAAATTTAGCCAATCATGAACAGTAATAAAAATTCAATCCAGGGAACCAGCTGTGGCTCAGTTGGTAGGGCTCTGGTTTACCACATGGGAGGCCCCGGGTTCGGTTCCCAGGGCCTCCTCAAGAAGGCAAGCTGCTGTGAAAGCAGGCAAACCACCACGCGGTGAGCTGACTCGGCAGGATGCCACAGCAGGGGAAGACAAGCAGACACAGAAGAACGCAAAGCAAATGAACACAGCGAGAACAAGCAGCAAGGGGGGGATATATAAATAAATAAAAAATAAATCTTTAAAAAAAATTCAATCCATTTCCTCAGGTGAATCTCTTTAACTTTATCTTATCTAATTGACATGATAAAAGATTTAGAGCTGAAAGAGAACCCGGAAATTTTAGCTGCCCCATTTTCCTGAAGAGAAATCAAGGTCCAGAGGGTACAAGTGATTATTTCCAGTTTCACAATGATTTCATGTTTTGAGTTAGGTCCAGAAACCTGGTTTCCAACTCTACAGCAGCCATGACTCCAGGCTGCCTCTTGGATAACCTAGGATTGCAGCTTAATGGTCTTCTGTAACTTAATTTTCCCAAATTAGTGGGTTAATTGACCCATTAAATTGCTTTATTATGGCATATATTTCAAGTGTTATTAATTCCCACAACTTTGTATTATAAGTATCTTTATAATATATATAGCAGCCATCTGGTTAAAGCTTCTTACACTTTTAAAATCAAGGTCTTGAAAGTGTAACACACGTTACAGAATTTAAAAAACAAATCCTTACCTTTTTAAATGAATCCTGGTCTATTTATTGTGAATGGCTTTTATAGTGGCAGGGCCCTGTGTTCCTTTGGTTTTATACTATATTGTATAAATAGAATGGAGTCACAAAATACTGATGAAAAAATGTTTTTCATTATACAAATACTGTTTGATAGTCTTTAGTATATTGAAGAAATAATTACTTAAGACCAGTTTTGTAACCTGAAAAAGTTAATGTAGCATCCAGATTTGAGAAGGTGAGGTAGTAGAAGGTGATGTCTCATTATTAAAATATAAGAATAAAAATAAGAATAAAGGATGTCATTAACATGGCAATGTAAGATATCCCCTGAAAAAAAAATCCCTAGAGATGCAGCAAATAGAAGGACAAATCCTACAAGTTTAGAACTCTGGAGGGCAGTAGAGACTGGAGAAGGGCTCTGCAAATGCTGAGTTGAAGAAAAAGAAAATTATCAGGCAGGAAACTTATTCCCCAGACCTACCTGTCCACTCCCTCTCCCTCACTTGGGTCTGTGCAGCTTGGGATTTGCTCAGAGACAGTGGTCCACATCCCTCCCACCTCTCACTTGGGTCACAAAATATAGAGGCATTCACAGCAGTGAGTTAGAACCCTATGTATATCCAGGCACAGGGACCCAAGTCCACAGAGAGCTAGGGCCACTGAGGAGTGTTGAATAGAAAAGGACCCCTAGGAGGAAAAAAAGGTGTGTGTGTGTGTGGGGGGGGGTGGGAGAGAGCGATTGCAGTAAAATTGTGGTTGAAAGTGCTGTGCTCATGTAATCTAGTTACTCTCAGCTGGACCACCTAAATGCAAAATGGGTTTTTCTTGAGTGATCCACCTTTCTGGACTGACCCTGTCTGCTCCTTGAGATGGGACACCCTAATGTGGAAGAAACCAGAGGCATAAATCCTCACAGAGGAAAGAAAGGGGGCTGATGGTAAACTGAACTGCTGTAAGACAGGAGGATCCCAGAACTGAAAAGTATAAGGAAAACAGGGCACTGAATGTGGGAGAGAATTTAAACAAATCATAGGAGCTGGGGAGAAAATTCTCCACAAAAACAAACAGAAAAAATAAAGGTTCCTGGAGAAGGAACAGAGGAAAGGAAGTTTTCTTCTGGAGGTAAAACAAGTACACAAAGAGTGCAATTTTAATAAAAATTGTACCACATATCCAGGGCAAGAATCAGATGAAGAAGAATGGAGAAAATCTGATTAAACATGGCTATTCTAAAGGTCTAGAATAAGTTGGATAAAGCTCAATGAAGAGCCTTCACACAAAGCCAATCAACAATAAAACCCTAGACAAGGAGGAGAAACTGAATTTCAGAGTTAACACATCAAAATAATCAGATGCATAGACATCAGCAAAAAACTTACAAGCCATACTAAGAAACAGGAAGAGATGGCTCCATCAAGGGAACAAATTAGAATTCAGAGGGGACGCAGAATTTAGAACAGCTAATCAAAGAAGTACAAACAAATCTAAATCAATTCAAGAAGATGAAGGAAAATATGCATAAAGAGATAAGGGATATTAAGAAGACAATGTGTGAGCAAAAAGAAAAAATTGAAAATATAGAAAGAGACATAAATTATGGGGAAGAAAGCCACAACAGTAGAGATTAAAAGTACACTAGAGGCATACAACAGCAGATTTGAGCAGGCATAAGAAAGAATTAGTGAACTAGAAGACAGGATAATTGAAATCATACAATCAGAAGAACAGATAGAGCAAAGAATAGAAAAATTTGAGCAGTTTTTCAGGGATTTGAATGACAGCACGAAGTGCATAAACATATGTGTCATAGATGTCACAGAAGGAGAAGAGAAAGGAAAAAGGACAGAAAGAATATTTGAGGAAATAATGGCCCCAAATTTCCTAACTCGTATGAAAGGCATATATATACATGCCCATGAAGCACAACAAACTCCAAACAGAATACATCCTGATAGACCTACTCTGAGACACATACGTATCAGAATGTCATGTGCCAAAAACAAAGAGAGAATTATGAAAGCAGCAAGGGAAAAACAATTTGTCACATACAAGGTATCCTAAGTAAGAGTATGAAGAAATGAAGATCATCAGTAAGGGTAACTAAAAGGCTAAATGCAAAGCACAATAGTACTGTAACCTCAATATACACCTCTTTCTTTAATAAGAAAAAGGCATATTTCCTGGTAATGAATTGCAAAATATAAAGTGGAAAAGTGGGACAAAAACAACATAAAGAGGGTAAACAGAGGGATATAGGAGCAGAGAACCTATATGCTGTTGAAGCTAAGTATGTTTTCAAATTTGTAGGTAATAGATATAGGTTGTATAATGTAAACTCCAGGGTAACCACAAAGAAAATATTTATAAAATATACAGAAAAATAAATGGGAAAGGATCAGTCAGATACATCACAAAAGATGAAGTATGCAGAAAAAGAAGTTGCAGTAAAGGAAAAGAGAGAAAAAAGTGATGACATATAACAACCAAAGGACAAAATGGCTGAAGTAAGCACCCCCTATATAGTAATAATACTGAATGCTAATGGATTGAACTCCCCAATCAAAAGACACAGAGTGACAGAATCAATAGAAAAGCATGATCCAACTATATGTTGTTTATAAGAGACTCACCTTAGGCCCAAAGGCACAAAGAGGTTGAAAGTGAAAGGTTGGAAAAAGATATTTCATGCAAATAGTAAGCAAAAAAGAACTAGAGTAGCTATACTAATATCAGAGAAAATGGACTTTAAGTTAAAAGCTGTTATAAGACACAGATGCATACTATAAATTAATAACAGGGGCAATCCACCAAGAAGAAATAACAATCATGTATATTAATGCACCTAAACACGATGCCCCAAAATACATCAAGGAAACACTAGCAAAACTGAAGGAAGAAATACACACCTCTACAATAAAAGTTATAGACTTAAATATACCAATCTCATCAATAAATGGAACATCTAGGCAAAAGATCAATAAAGAAGTAGAGAATTTGAATAATATGATAACGTAATATATAGAACATTGTATATTCTTCTCAAGTGCACATGGATCTTCTCCAGTAGAGACCACATGTTGAGACACAAAAGAAGTCTCAATAAATATCTAAAGAGATGTTACAACTCAACAATAGAAAGAAAAATGATCCAATTAAAAATGGGCAAAAACTTGAATAGACATTTGTCCAAAGAAGAAATGTACATAGCAAAAAAACCACATGAAAAAATGCTCAATGTCACTAATGATTAGGGAAATGCAAATTAAAATTACAATGAGATATTATTTCACATCTATCAGAATGGCCACTATTAAAAAGACAGAGAACTACAAGTGTTGGAGAGGGTATGGAGAGATAGGAACACTTATTCACTGTTGGTGGGAATGTAGAATTGTACAGCCATTGTGGAGGACTGTTCGGCAGTTTCTAAAGAAGTTGAATATAGACTTGCCACATGACCCTGCAATACCACTACTGGGTAGAAGAACTGAGAGCAGTGACATAAAAAGACATCTGCACACCGATGTTCGTAATGGTATTATTCATGATTCCCAAAACTTAGAAACAACCCAGGTGTCCATCAACCGATGAATGGATAAACAAACTGTGGTGTATTCACATGATGGAATATTATGCAGCTGTCAGAAGAAATGAAGTTGTAAAGCATATGACAACATGGATGAACCTGGAGGATGTTATGTTGAGCAAAGCAGCCAGACACAAAAGGACAAATACTGTATGATATATACAATCAAATATATTATGAACCAAATATATTATGTAACATATTGTATGATTTTAAAAAAATTCATATGTATCTGGTACATTTAATTGAGAAATGTAAGTTTTTATTTTTTTAAAAATGAGGAACTAAGCCATAAAAAAAGATTGAAATTATAAAAAGCATCTTCTCTGACCATAATGGAATGAAGCTAGAAATCAATAACAGGCAGAGAAGTGGAAAAGTCACAAATATATGGAAATTAAGTAATACTCTTAAACAATCAGTGGGTCACAGAAGAAATTGCAAGGGAAATAAGTAAATATCTTAAGATGAGTGAAAATGAAAACACAACGTATCAAAATTTATGTGCTGCAATATAAGTGGTAGGACAACCAGGAAGATGGTGGCAGAGTAAAGAGCTCCGAGAATCAACTCCTGCTACAGGGCAGTTGGTGATCACCCAATGCTACCTAGAGCACTTGTTTGGGGGCTCTGGGAGACCACAAGTGCATCCTGCAACATCCTTGAAAGAATGGAAGGAGGAAACTGCCCATCTGCCGAGAAGATTCATAAGTAGAGCTCTCCACGCCACGAGGCTGGTGCCCATCCTCCACTGGAGGCACAAGCCTCCTCAGGAGCTGTTCCGCGGCTGGAATTGAAAGCTCAACTTCCCAAAATGGGGGAGGAAGAGACGGTTGGACACCAACATCAGCTACGGATTAGTAAATTCGGCGGGCTAAAGTATAATTCTAAGAACAGCTAAAGTTTGAATATGTCCAAGTCAGAAAGACGCCGGTAGTCGCCATCTTAACTCCTCACCTGACATGAGGGGAAGACGGGACTGACTGAAAATCACAGTGCTGGTGGGGACCTGCTTTTTTTCCACCTAGATCAGAGTGCCACTCTAGCCAAAGCCCCAGGCCTACCTCGGGCAGGGAAGA
>PVKH010024233.1:0-13671 GCA_004027955.1 Chaetophractus vellerosus
AAAAAAAAAAATTGGGGGCCGGCTGTATAACCCAGTTGGTAGGGACCGCCTGGAGAAGGCAAGCCAACTTGGGCGAGGCACTCCGCTGTGGGCAGGGCACACAGCCGCGGGCAAAGGCAAGCCCCCGTGAGCAAGGGTGAGCCCCTATGAGCAGGCGGGCTGCCGCGCTGGTAAGCTGACTTGGCAGGTTGCCCCAGCAGGGGGAGACAAGCAGACACAGAGGAACACAGAGAAAAATGAACACAGCAAGCACAAGCAAAAGGGGGGGGGTGTATAATAAATAAAAATAAATCTTTAAAGAAATTTTTGAATAAAAATTGAAAAAGAAAAGAAGCTGAAAAGGCAACCTACTCATTGGGAGAAAATTTTAAGAAACTACATATCCAATAAGGGTTTCATTTCCATGTCAGATAAAAAGATCATACAACTCAACGATAAAAAGACAAGCAACCCAATTTAAAAATGGGCAAAAGATTTGAATAGACATTTTTTCAAAGAGGAAATACAAGTGGACAAAAAGCACATGAACTTATGATCAATATTATTAGCTATTACAGAAATGCAGATCAAAACTATAATGAGATATCATTTCACACCTTATAGAATGGCCATTATTTTTTTTTAAATCAGAAAATTACAAGTGCTGGAGAGGATGGGGAGAAATAGGAACACTCCTTCACTGTTGGTGGGAATGTACAATGGTGCAGCCTCTGTGGAAGAAGTTTGGCAGTACCTTAAGAAGCTAAATGTAAAACTGCCGTATGATCTGGCCATCCCATTACTAGGAATATATCCAGAAGAACTGAAAGCAAGTATGCAAACTAACATTTGCACACCGATTTACATTCAGCATTATTCACAATTGCTAAAATATGGAAACAACCCCAGTGTCCATCAACCAATGAATAGGTAAACAAAATGTGATATATACATACAATGGAATATTATTCAGCTGTAAGAAGAAATTGGGACACATATGACAACATGGATGAACCTTGAGGACATTATATTGAGTGAAATAAGCTGGACACAAAAGGACAAATATGTATGGTCTCACTAATATAAACTAAATATGATGAGTAAACTCACATAAGTAAACCTAAGAGTATAGGTTACTAGGTTATAGAATATGAGTTAGAATGATTGCTGATGCTTAATGTGTATAGAATTTTTAATAAGGTTTATTGTAAAAGTGTGGAAATGAAGAGATTTGATGGTAACACATTGTGGTGAGTATAGCTAAAACTGTGGATTTATAAATGTGATTGTGGTTGAAAGGGTAGTCTAAGGATGTAAATGTCCATTGAAAGGAAGCTAGAGAATAATATAGGGACCCTATAACAGTGATTGGGTGGTGGATGAAGATTGTGGTTAATAGTATTTATATAGGAATGTTCTTTTACAAAATGTTAAGTATATGGTGATATACAGGAAAACTACTACTAATGTAAATTATGGATAATAGTTAACAGTAATATTGTAATATTTTTGCAGCAATAGTAAAGAAGAAATCGTATTAATTCTAAGGGACAATAGGGGGATATAAGGTAGTATGAGATCTTTCCTTTTGGAGTAAGAAAAATGTTCTAAAATTGACTGAGTTGATGACAGCACAACTCTGCAATGAAAATGAGAGCCACTTATTATACACTTTGAATGATTGTACAAAGCATGCCACTGTATAACCCAGTGGTGGAAGATGGACTGTGGTTGGCAGAATAAATATGAGAACATTCTCTCAAATCCTATAACAAATATATAATATTAATACAGAGTGTTAATAATCGGGTGGGTTGGAGAAAAATACACTAAATGTAAAATATGGGCTGTAGTAATATTTTGATGATTTGCTCTTTCATGGTTTATAACAAATGTTTCACAACAACACAAGGTGTTGGTGATGGGGTGATGTATGGGAGCCCTATATGATGATATGCATGTTTTTTGTAAGTTCACAACTTTTGCTATACATTTATTGTTTATGTATGTTCATGTATGAATAATTTACTACAATAAAAAATTTTTAAAGATATGCTCATAGAAACAAACTCAACTTTTTCATTAAAACATTTTAAAAGTTTTTATTTAGAATTGTATAAAAATTCAAGGTGTACAATTCAAAGTGTAAATGTTCCATAATATTTGCTATTCATTATTTTCATCATAGTATATATTATTACAAAATAAAATTAATAAAGATAACTGTTTGAACCAAGTACCATAGAGATGACTCCATTTCTATGTCATTTTCCTGCCATGGCATGAAAAAAAGTTAGGAAAGCACTAGTTTAAATCCAGTGTCCAGTCATTTCAAGGATAATATGTCTGCTCCCCATTCCTGTCCCCACTCTCCCAGACATTCTTAGCTAGGTCTGCCACTCCAATTCCTAATCCTGCTTAACCCCTGACACATACAAATTCCCACTCCCATGCTGCCATGTCTTGCTTGGGAAAGTTATCAAATGTGATAATTGGATGCACTATCCTTCCATTTCTTATTACCTAAATTCAACAGCAGATGCATCTTCCTTTTATAAGAAGAGCAAAACCATTGTAGAGCAGTTCCACACTTGGTCACATACAACATATTTTTGCTATGTCTGAATGTATCCTATCTTCTTTTCATGGCCTCTTAGAAAAAAATGACTCTCTATTTCCAAAATAAAAATTTCCATCTGTAGCCTTTCTACCACCTCTTCCCATTAAAAAATGCTCTCCCTTTCTCTCTGTTTCTTTCCCTTTCCCACTGATTCTTTCCCTTCTTTCTGGGATCAAGTTATTTTAGGACACCAAATTGTTAATGAGCAGGTTTTCTGGCAGGCAAGAAATCAAAGTGAAGAGAAATAGTCTCAAGGAAATTTTCATTCAGAAACTAGTGAAAGGTGAAGAATTCTCCTTGCATTTCAAAAAAAATCAGTTATATAGTGATGAAAACATCTCTTCCCTCCAGATTCATTGCCACTCTCCTTTTGAGCATGTTGGACTAACAGCACAAGATTCCTGGACTATAGCCTCCCTTTCCTAGGTTCCATGCTCACTGTCACCTTCTTTGGATTAATTTCTATCTAGAAATAAGTAATGTAATTATGAATCAGTAAATTTCCCATTTACTCTGGAAAATTAAGTTACAATTCAATTATGGTACAGCTGTTTACTATTTAATATGATTAGTTTATGCCTAGAGTACTTATCCTTACTATCTCGACTTCATTTCTCACTCATTCCTCAACCCACCCCATAGAGATTGCTCTTGTCACAATCTCCATGTTGCTAGATTTGGTGGCTATTTTCTGACCTTTCCTAATTGAACTTCTCAGTAGTAATAACACAATTCACCACTACCATCACCCCTTCTTGAAACAACTCTTCACATCATTGCCTTTATACTATTCTATGTCTCTAGCTGCACCTCCTCAGTCTCCTTTCCTGTTCCTCCCTCTGTACAAAATTTCTAAATGATAAAGTGCTTCAAGATCTGTCCAGAACCATCTTCTCTTCTTTATTACACTCTCTACCTAGGTGATCAGATGCAATCTCCTACCTTTAAATACCACCAATATGTTGATATCCTGGAGCCCAGGATTCGCTCCAGGGTTCCAGACCCACATATCTAAATATTTACTTGAAACAATCACGTCGACACCTAATACACATATCAAATGACTTAAAACAGAATTATTGATTTCTCTACCAATCTTGTTTATTTCCAAATTTTTCACATCTCTTTCATTCACTTGCTTAAGCCAGAAACTAAAGGATCATCTTTGATCCTTCCCTTCCCTCCCCCCTTATTTCCATCATTATCAAGTCCTACTGCTTATTGTTACACTTTGTATATCAAACCCACCATCTTCTCTCATTCCCACTGCCACCACCTATCCAAGTGTCATGTCTTACCAAGATTGTCAAAAGTGGCTTCTAACCAGTCTCATTGCCTTCAGTCTTACTCCATTCAATACATTCTCCAAACAGCAACCATATTGTTCTTTCTCAAACAAAAAAGCAGATTATATCCCTTCCTGAATAAAAATCTTTCTACTGTCAGACTGAAGTCCAAACTCTTTACCCTGGCCTGGTTACTGCCTCCTCTCACACCTCTTTTTGTACCAACTCCCCCGATGGTTACACTTTAGCCACATAGTTTGATTTGGCTCCTCTTTCGAGTCTCAGTGTCTTTGCACTTGCTGATACTTGTGTTCTTAAACCTATTCCACAAGCTCTTCCCTTGATCAAATCATTCCTACCTTTCAGGTTTCAGCTTATATGACCTCCTCACAAAGAACTACCCTGATGACCTCATTTAAAATTCTTCCTACCTCTCAGAGCCCAGCTCAGCTGCTACTGCAGCCCTTTAGGGGCCATCGTGATGGCCCTGCTGGTCAGTGTGCCAGCCAGGAACAACCCCTTCTGGGAGGCCAGATTCTGTGTTTTACTCTGAAGACTGTGGGGAAGAAGTTCATTGAGGGATACCTTCAAGCACAAAGTGGCAAACGACTGCCTCCAAGTTTCAAGAAAACTTTTCTCTAGCCAAACAACTTTTAGATATTTGAGACCTTTTCTGCATGTTGCCTGGTCCTACAGCCAGAATTCTACAGAAATTATGTTTCCGCTCAAATAAGGAAACTGGGTGAAAGAGTAGATCTTTTAAACAATAATGGCCTGGTTCTTTCGGTGAAATGCTTTATACTTAAACAAAAATCCTACCACCAAATATACCAGAATATATCGCGTTCATAAGTGAATTACCAGTGTTTCTATACCTGGAATACCATGTATGTTTTATTTACTGGATGTTTACATTTAGAAGGGCACAAAATTTTTGTTTTTAAATTTTGATTATTTGTAATCTGTTGTTCCTAAGATTTCTATACTCTAACAAAATGTGTTCTTGTCCCATAAATTTAGTTCCTAAATGAAGATAGCAGCTGTAAAATTGAGGGGACGAATAGACTTTACTAATCAAATGATGTCTTGATTTTTCTAAATGAGAAGATTGTTTTTAAACACTAAACATTGGACCTGTTTCTGACAACTTTTTTGGGAAAGGTTAATGTTGTATTATGTATGAGGTTACCCCATCCTGTGTATGAAGCAGATTTGGTCTTTGTCTTAAGTTCCTCTATTTTATGGTTGTACTTAAAAAATACTACATTATTTCATGTCTTTAACACATTTTTAAAATGTGACCTACAGAACACTCAATTTGCTAAAAACAAAGTAATCTGAAATATTATATCCTCAAAGAATTCTTGATGTCAAATGTTTTATTTTGATGATGTGCCTTCAGTTTGATTTAAGACACTTTTAAAAAGGGTGCTTTATTTGTGTTTGTAATAATCTCTGAAGAGCTTGGAAATAAAATTTCTGCTTACTACAAAAAAAAATTTTTCCTCCCTCCTCTTTGCTCTCTTTGTTACTTTATTTTGTAATCCTATTTATTCACTTCATAGTACTTATCACAATCTATAACTGGCATATTTATCTACTTGTTTAACTGTATATCCCAATAAAAATAGGAACTTTACATGTCTTATAACCCTTATCCTTAGTCTCTGGAACAATGTTTATCACTCAAGAAATATTCATTGAATAAATAGATGTATAAATGAATGAATGTTATTCTGAGCTAAGGTGGTTTGGAGCTGTATGCACCCCCTGAAAAACACATTATTTAACTTAATCCATTCCTGTGGGTGTGAAACCATTAAAGTAGAACTTTTTTATGAGGTAACTTCAGTTAAGTTATGGTCCATCTCAGTCAGGATGGGTCTTAAACCTAATACTGGAATCCTTTATAAGCAGAATGAAATTCATAGAGAGAGAAAACCATGGGAAGCAAGAAGCTGATGGTCTCTTCTGGAACCAGAAGAGAAGAGAGAAGCCAGAAGAGGCTGCTAAATGCACTCCCATGTAACAGAGAAGCCCAGGACAAAGGATCACCAACAGCCAACCCAAGAATGCCACTCTCTTGGAAGAAAACATCACCTTGATAACACCTTGATTTAGACTTTCTTTTAGCCTCAAAACTGTGAGCTATTAAATTTCTGTTGCTTAAGCCATCTCTTTGCCTGGTATTTACTTGAGCAACCTAGGAAACTAAAACAGATTTTGGTACCAGAGGAGTGGGGTGGTGCTATCGCAAATACCAAAAATGTGGAAGTGGCTTTGGAATTGGGTAATGGGTCGAAGCTAAAATTATGAGAGCTCAAAAATGAGTGAGAGCTGTAGAGAAAGTCTGTATCATCTTAAATAATTTGTCATGAACAGAATGTTGGTAGAAATGTGGACATTAAAGATAGTACTAGCTATGCTTTACATGGAAATGAGGAATATGTTATTGGAAACTGGAGGAGAGGCAGTCCTTGTTTTAAAATGGCAGAAAACTTGGTGAAATTGAGTTCTGATGTTGGCTGGAAGGCACAACTTGAAAGTGATGAACTTAAATATCTAGCTAAGGAAATTTCCAAGCTAAGTGTAGAAGGTGTAATCTAGTTTATCCTTGCAGCATAAGTGAAATGAGAGAGGAAAGGGATAAGCTGAGAATTGAACTCATGAGCACAAAGAAACCAGAAATTGATGGTTTGGAAAATTCTGAGCCTATTCAGAGAGTGTGCTCTGAGACTAGTGCCAGAAGTGACTCTATCAAGGACCTCCCTGAGCTTCTGGACAGTGAATCCTCAGAGAATACAGTTCCATGTAAGGGTTTATCTGAACATGGAACCAGTCAGCCATTTCAGGGGAAGTCAGGATTGGAAATGCAGTTATCCAGGAAGGATCTATGAAAAGGGTTTTTTGCTTGATGGTTTGGACGAGTGTGAACTATATGGAAAGCTGACATCCTGGTTTAACTAGGACTAACGGAGGTCTTGGGATGTGAGTCTTTTAGTCTGATGGATGATTGCATCTATAATCAATAAAGAAGATTGCATTTAGCAGTCTCATCCAATCAGTTGAAAGCCTTAAAGGGAGAACAGATGATTTCAGCAGTCAGAAAGAGGAATATCTATCTCACTTCAGCCAGCCACCTTCTCCTGGGGAATTTATTGAAACCATCAGAGTTCCCAACTTGTGACATGACCTATGGAATTCAGACTTGACAGTTATCACAGCTGTGTGAGCCAATTCCTATAATAATATCATAATATGTACAAATATATATGTGCATATATAGAGACCTATATAGCTCTGTTTCCCTGGAGAACACTGACTAATACAGACATTGGTATCAGGAGTGACTCTTGAGAAACAGAATCTTAAGGATGGGATTTCTGAGTTGTTTCAGGGGTTTTTGGTATTGGGTTTCAATTTGATTAGATTAAAAACCACCAATGGCTCTATTTCCAATTATCAAGATGGTATTGATAATCCATGGTATGAATTAGCAATAGAGATATACCAAAAATCATCACTGGCTACTGCTACTCAAATGAGTATAAGGGGCAAAAATGGACTTTCCTTCTCTGCTGCCAGGTCCCTTGCATCACTGTGTATTTCCACCAAGCGCCATGGCCATGGCCAGCAGGCTGGTAGCCCCCAGACATTGCCATCTCCTCAGCTCCCTTTTCCTTCTGCTGATTTCTGGCCCTGCCTTGTGCTGGAACAACCCTGTGGGGATGTAAGACTAATTTAGATATTTCTTACGAATTTGGAAAAACTATGGTAAGCTGTGAAGGCTATGAATCCTCTGAAGACCAATATGTTATAAGAGGATCCTGTGGCTTGGAGTATAACTTAGACTACACAGAATTTAGCCTATTGAAAGAGTCTGGGAAAAAAAACATGTCTTTACATAATTCTCTGATTATTATAAGATGTACTCCCTGAATTCCTGTGGCATCAGTGGATTGATTACCGTTGTGGTACTACTTGTAATTGCCTTTGGAGTTTATAAGCTGTTCCTAAGTGATGGTCAAGATTCTCCTCCACCATATTCTGAATATCCTCCATATTCCCACAGTTATCAGAGATTCACCAACTCAGCAAGATCCCCTCCCCTAGGCTTTAAGTCTGAGTTCACAGGACCACAGAATACTGGCCATGGTGCAACCTCTGGTTTGGGCAGTGGTTTTGGAGAATAACAAGGATATGAAAATTCAGGTCCAGGGTTCTGGACTGGATAGGGAACTGAAGGAATATTAGGATATTTATTTGGCAGCAATAGAGCAGCAACATTCTTTTCAGATTCATGGTACTACCCATCTTATCCTCCATCATACTCAAGCACATGGAATAGTTGTGCTTACTCACCACTTCGTGGAGGCTCAGGTAGCTATTCAGCATATTCAAGCTCAGATACAAGAACCAGAACAGCATCAGGATATGGTGGTACCAAAAGACAATAAGAAGGTAGAAAGTTGAAGTCAAACTTCAGATGCAAAATTTCTGAGTTTTCATCATTTTCTCTTTTTAAAAAGTGCTACCTGCTAACAGCTGAGGAAAGGGAATATTCAAAAGTCCTGTGGTGTTTTGTCTTGTATAGATTTTGTATTCCTATTATTTGAGGCTAAGAGTTGCTATATGACAAAATGCTTATGTAGAGAAATCTGTGTTAGTGTAAAATGCATATGTATATTACACATTTGAAAGTGATGATTACTGCAGAATGCTGAAAATGTATTGTTTTATTTCTAAAAATCTGTGATGCTATGAAAAGCACTAAGAATGAAGGCTCTCTATCAGTAGACACAGAATATAGAAAACTTCCTTCTTAAGGTAGTTTTTGTCTATACATTAGTACCTCAAGGAAACAATAGTTTTTCTATTTGGTATTTTCTGGTCTTCAAACATTTAAACAAACTTTTTAAACAAACTACTGGTTTTGCTTACCTGAGGTTTCTGATCACTTTGAGCTAAGGAGCTTTAAATCTTTCTGTGGTGGTGGTAGTGGAGAGGTTCTTATAAGTGAGAATACCCTTTGTAGGAAAAGTTAGAAAATAAGCATTTAGAAAGTTGTTGTGAATGATTGTGTACTGACAAAAGTGCTTGAAATGTCCATATTTCTTCAGTTCCTAAGAGGTAAAGTTCAAATGCTTTAAGAAACATCTTTTAATAGCAAGAGCATGAAGTTCCCTATGGAATCTCAAACATCTTTGTAGCTGTCTGTCTTACTTTAATATGACAAAATAAATAAAAACAAAGATTAAAAAAAGAGGCAAAGCTTTGTGTGACAGTGTATTTGATACATTAACAGAGTTTTGTGGATTAAAAAGCATAGTGATGTTGGCTGGCATTTTCTAAATATGCTGGACACAGTTGTTAAAGAAAGGGAGTCTTCAAGGTTTAAAATTCCCAGCTCAAGCACTGCATGAAGGATATGAAAGTTCCAATGTGCGCTCTGAAAGAAACTCATTTCTTATAGTTGCAGACTGAGATTTCTGAAAACCAAGCACAGAGTCTCATTATGAAAGTGGCTGAATTACAATGTAAATTGAATTTCTAACCTTGCAGGGTGTCTGCTGTTAAAGTGAGGGTATTGATGGGAAAGGAATGGAGTCCTGAAAACTGGAATGGGGACATATTGGTTGATAATGAAATGGTGGTAACATTGAAACCCTAGATTCTGCTGAGTCTTCTTTGCCAGATAAACATGTAATGGTCTTCCCACCTCCCTCTGATGATATTAACCTTGTTTCAACAGACAGTACTATAATAGAATGTCCTGAGGTAGTTGGCTTGCAAGACACTGCTAAGTTCTCTTATGATTCATCCCTACTACCACTCTTTTCTTTCAGGCCTAGACTGAAGTCCCAACAGGCCTTGCATATTTAAATACAACTGCTCTTTCTCCCTTCCCTATCCATTACAGAAGCAATGGCAAAATTAATCTTCCTAATTCCTTAAGGTTTACTTTTTATCCCTATAAGTCTGATTATTCAGTGCTTCCCCCATGTTCTTTGTTTTCTAGGCATTCCTTTCCTAATATAATATTTCATTACATTTGCACACTTAAGGAGCAATATAAATGAGCTAAAATATCTTTGTTTTCTTTCCAATGAGCTAATTCTCACAACATTCTAATAAAGAAGTAGCACTATATTTCTTGCAATTATGCATGATCTACGATCAAACCTACATATTGATATGCTAGCAAATTCCAAATTCATTTTCTATACAACACTTCTGGCAACAACATTTTTTTAACTTAAAAATTATACTTATTTAAAATATCTATGAATTACTTAATAATACTGTAACAATGTAATTGCCTGTTGTTGATAATTCTATTGGTTCTATAAAATGTTAACATTAGGAGAAGCTGAGTTGAGAGTACACAGTAATTCTCTGTGCCATTCTTGCAACATTTCTGTAAGAATAAAATTATTTCAAAATAAAAAATGAAAAAAATTATACTTATTTGAAACTTGAGTTCAAATGTAGGGTGAAAAAGGATTTTTGGTACCAATAATGACCAATAATATGATCCATTTTTTGCATGTTTTTTGTTTGTTTCTGGAACCAAAAATTAATAATCGGCATCCAGTTGTTATTTCTCCATGAAGTGATTTATTCTCATTATCCAATAGGTCCTTTGTTTTATTTGCCTGCAGTAATGAAAATAAAATAAGGGGGCATTTTATTATTATAGTCATTTTGCTTCAGTATTAAAAACAAGCTTATAAATTTATTCATGACTGTTAGACACTGTGGTAGCCTATTGAAAAAATAAAGTGAGATATCTTCACATTATAATGATACACTAGAAGCCTATATACATAATTTTTCTAGGGTAGTTGAAATTATTAGCTTCTACCTAGAAATATTATCTAAGGAGTCTACATGGTAAACAACTGTCAGTAATTAGAGTTTCTTCAGCCGTTATTTTATTGCTATTTTATATATGATCCCTAAGGTGCTTATAAAGAAAACATTTTACTACATTTTATTTTCATTTTAATAACCTATAAGTAGTTGAGTTCCCAATTCTAAGCATTCATTCAAAATTCAACTACCATCTACAAAATAAATTATGCTATCACTGAGAAAATGTCATATCAAAAATCCCTAAAATCACATTATGCTTTATACATTTAATAATGAATACTTGCAGGCCTATTATGTGCCAGGCTCTGTCAGACCCTGGAGATACAATGATGAACAAAACAGACATAAACCCTGTTCTCATGAATACACAGAAAACCTAAGTACTGCACTAAAGATGTGTGTGATGGGAAAGGAGAATTTATGCATGAAGATTTTTTTCTTTGTTTTTTTGTTTTCCTTCATATAATTTTTAAAAATTTTAAACCAGCTTTAGATTACATAAATGTTACATAACAAATGTAGGGGGAGGATTGTGGGAAGATGGTGATGGACTAACAGGCAGACCTGACAGTTTTCACAAAAACAATGGAGAAAAAGCCAAAAGCTGTCTGAGGGACCTGCTTTGGAGGTCAGTAGACCAGGACAGTACTACACAACTCCAGGAGGGTGAGGGACAAAGAGACAAAGAAGCCAAAAGGACAAATGTGAGTTACCAAGTCTCCATGGCAGCAGGGAAGGGCTCCCCTCCCCCACCCCCAAGATATTAAGCTGGGGTAAAATACCTGACTCACTGAAGCTGACTGAGAGGGGAGCAGACATCTTTTTCCCTGTCAGCTGTTTCAAGGGAAAAGGGAGAGGAGGTTGGAGTGCTTTTCTTCAGTGAAATCAGCCAGCAGAGCCCAACTTGAAACTCTGATCTGGAGATTCAACACAGGAACACAGGAAACCCGAGACTGAAACACCTCTATGGAAAGGTGCACTAACTAGCATCATCTGCTGGCCCCTCTGTAATTGCATGGACAAAAACTGTTCACTCTCTCTGCATCCAACACCTGGGAGACAATCTGCAGTCCCACTAGTGAGTCACTGGCCCAATTTTGAAAATTTGAGCTGGGCAATTTTAAAGACTGAAAATAACTTGAACCAAATACCAAAGAAGAGCTGTGGAAAAATAAAAATAAAAACAATAGGCAAGAGAGAGAAATGAGCCATCAATGTAAATTCACCAACATATTCAGATGCCTAGACATCAGTCAAAAATTACAAGCCATACTAGGAAACAGGAAGAGATGGCCCAGCCAAAAGAACAAACCAAATATCCTGAAGAGATACAGGATTTAAGACAATTAATCTGTGATAATCACAAAACTCTCCTAAATCATTTCAAAGAATTTGAAGAAAATATAACTAATGAAATAAAGGATATTAAGAAGACACTGGGAGAGCATAAAGAACAATTTGAAAGCCAGCAAAGAAAAGTAACAGGCCTTTTGGGAATGAAAGACATGATGGATGAGATTGAAAATACATTAGAGGGAAGCGGATGTGGCTCAAGCAATTGAGCTCCCACCTACCATGTGGGAGGTCCCAGGTTTGGTTGCCAGTGCCTCCTGGAGAAGATGAACAAGACAGCAAGCTGGAGCAACAGGCAGGCACGGCAAGCTGATGCAACAAGGAGACACAAAGAGGAAGGACAATGAGAGATACAACAAAGCAGGAAGCTGAGGTGGCTCATGTGATTGAGTGCCTCTCTCCCACAAGGGAAGTCCCAGGTTTGGTTCCCAGTGCCTCCTAAAGAGAAGATGAGCAGACACAGAGAGCACATGGCAAATGGACACAGAGAGCAGACAGCTAGTGCAAACAACAAAGTGGGGGGATAAATAAATA
Organism: Chaetophractus vellerosus; assembly: GCA_004027955.1. NCBI lineage: Eukaryota > Metazoa > Chordata > Mammalia > Cingulata > Chlamyphoridae > Chaetophractus > Chaetophractus vellerosus. The sequence continues at coordinate 12,649 of PVKH010024233.1, forward strand.
AAACACATCTTTAAAAAAATACATTAGAGGCACATAAGAGCAAATTTTAATTGCTTGAAGACAGAATTAGTGATTTCGAAGGCAGAAAATCTGAACTGCAAAAGACAGGAGAAAAGAAAGAGAAGAGAATGGAAAATATGGAACAGAGTCTCAGGGAATTGGATTACAATGTGAAATGCACAAACATTCACATTATTGGTGTCCCAGAAGGAAAAGAGAATGGAAAAAGGGGCAGAAAAAATATTTGAGGAAATAATTGAAGCTGTCATTTTACTTTTTTTTTTTTTTTACCGGGAGGTCCCAGGGATCGAACCCAGGTCCCTCCATATGGGAGACGGACACCCAACCATTTGAGCCACATCCACCCCCTATTTTTTTTTTAATTTTTACCAGGATGTCCTGAGGATCAAACCCAGGTCCCCCCATATGGGAGACAGATGCCCAACCATTTGAGCCACATCTGTCCCCCTATTTTAGGACATAATGACTGAAAACTTCACAACCTTTATGAAGGACATAAATATCAATATCTAAGAGGGATAACACACCCCAAACAGAATAAATCCGAATGAACCTACTCCAAGACAACTACTATTCAGAATGACAAATATCAGAGATAAAGAGAGGATTCTGAAAGCAGCAAGAGAAAAGCAAAGCATCACATACAACAGAAACTCAACAAGATTAAGTGCAGACCTCTTATCAGAAGCCTTGGAGGAGAGAAGAAAGTGGAATGATGTATTTAAAATATTGAAGAGGGGCCAGCTGTATAGCCCAATGGATAGGGCACCAGTACACCACATGGAAGGCCCGGGGTTCGGTTCCCAGGGACCTCTCCGAGCGGGCAGATGGCCTTGAGAAAGGCAAGCTGCCATGGGCAGGGCAAAGCTGCCGTGGGCAAGGCAAAAAGCCGCCACGGGCAGGGCAGAGCAACCACAGGCAGGGCAAGTCACCCACGAAACATGGAGCTGAGCTGCCTGCGAATCACAGAGCCGAGCAGCCTGCAAAACACAGAGCTGTACC
>PVKH010024234.1:0-13675 GCA_004027955.1 Chaetophractus vellerosus
CCAGGGTGGTAAGAATCTTTCACCACAGCACGCTGGACCTTTGCGCAAGTAGGGGAGTGCACCTCGCGCCGCTGGCTGGAGGACACCTGCTTCTTGGTTCTTGCCACTTTTGCATGCACTCCTCGTTTAAATGCCTGTAACAGACTCCTGGTATTTAGCCTGAGAGAAACCATCCTTTAGCTTCCATTGTAACCCAAACAGATGTGAGAATGTAAGGGAGAGTGAATGGCTTTACAAGTTTAAGCTGGAGAATTTATGGGGAGGCGCTGGCTTGAAGGAGTATTTAATTTGTGCGCATTTTTAGCAAGCTGCCATGTCCATGATCCAAAATAAAACTCCTTTGATGATTCTTGTTCCCTAAGAAAAGCTCAAAGGCTGCTTCAGATTGAGTCCTTCTCTTCTAAACTGATCCACATACATTAGCTCAGTCATCCCCCGTTTCCCTAAGTCAAGTTCAGGGACAGCACCATCCCCGCCCTTCATAAAGGGTGGGACCTGTGCATCAAGGTGTCTCAGATAGAGTTCTGGAAGTGCAATGCACGCCTCCGTTTTCAAGGACGCATCTTTTGCTCTACCTGTTGCAAAGTCTCTCTTGGCTCAGGTGGCCTTGGGTGGGGTGTCTACATTCAATGCGATGCTCGTTTGCCGGGAAATTTGTTTTCTTTTTAAATTCCTTTGCTGGGTCCTGAGAGGTTTATAAACCAGCCCATCTACCCTCATTGGAAATTACTGCTCTCAGAGCTTGCTGAAGAATGCAGCCACTTCAATAAAAGAACTACTGGTGTCAGGTGGTGCAGTCAGCTATTGTCTTATTGTACAAATTCTGCAGAGGGGTGGAAATAACCTGCTGTTCCCTTAAAAAGCAGGTAGACAAAGCCATTGAGTTTCTGTTGTCCTTATGTCCCTTTACCTATCCTTTTAAAATTTTTATTAGGCACTTTAATGTGTGGGTTGAAATCAATAGAGACGAGCTATTAAAAATTATTGGTCAGCTGTGGCTTCTCACTAAATATTAAAGGAGCTTGGCAAATTAGCACATAGCTCTAGGCGCCGGGCCCGAGAGGAAGAATGGTCTAGGGGAAAAGACTTATTACAAGGAGAAAATATTGCCATTGTGCTACTTTGGGTTTCTTTTGGCTGCTGTTGTTCACTGATAAAACGATCCTGTTTTTATGCTTTTATTAGTGTGAAGGGCTAGAGTGGGGAGAGGGGAGGAGAATGTTAACCGTTGGAAGAATTCATTTTAAAGATGCATTATATCAAGAGCTGGGTATCAGAGCAACGTGGGGGAAATAGGAAACAGGTGCAGAAACAGGTGAATGGAGTACTGCTTATTACTGCGATGGATTAAGTGCCTTGGAGAAGTGGGCAATCTTGTTGGGCGCTGTGTGCCTTGTATTCTAGGAGGACTGGCAGACAACCCGTTAATGCAAACAGCCTGAAAAAGACTGGCAAGTGAGAATCGAGAGCGGAGGTGCGGCTGGGTAAGCAGAACACTTGTTTTCCCAGGTGAATTTAAAAAGTGCGGTGCGCGGCTGATTCGTGTGTGTGTGCGCATGCATCCAGAAGGTTCCGGGGGGAGAACTGGCCGTTAGACAAGGGTAGGCCATCAGGGTGAGATGGAGAATACCCACAAGTCAGAAGAATTTGGGCTTGAATCAAAATTTCCTTGCACATCTCTCCTGCCCTTCATAAATTTCATGATTTGCAGCAAGTTGATATTTAAATTTTATTACTGATGAGCAAAAGAGAGAAACAAAAACCAGCCATCCAACCCTGTATTTTTCCAAACATGAAAAGTTGAGAACAAAACAGTCTTCTGAGTCCCTGATGTGTAAATGAGGGATGTGTGGCCTGTCATTCTGTCTCACCAAATGATGTCCCACTCTTTGCTAATCTAACCTGGGTGTGGAAACTAAGATTACATTTTCATCATATATGTAATTCAAGTAGAGCTCTTTATGCTGACATTTTGTTTTGTAACCTGTAGCCGTATTTACAAAAGTTAGTGAGATTTAACTCTGTAGCTCACGTGACAGCCCCCATTTGGGGACTGTGATGGTTGGGCTCGTGTGTCACCTTAGCCAGGTAATGGTGCCCAGTTGTCTGGTCAAGCGAGCACCAGGCGAATTGTAATACAAGGGCATTTCATGGACTTTAATCATCAGTGAGCTGATTGTCGGTTACATCTACAATCAACTGAGGAGGTTGCCACCAGCAGAGAGAGACATTTCATCCAATCAGTTGAAGGCCTTAAAGGAGAAGTGATTTCAGCTTTCAGAGAGAGAGTTCCCATCTCTACTTCAGACAGACACGTCTCCTGGGGAACTCAACGAGGACCTTCATCAGAGTCCTTGGCTTGCAGCCTGCCCTACAGAATTTGGATTTGTGCATCCCCATGGTTGCGTGAGACAATTTTACAAAATCTCATAGTGTTTAAAGATATCTCCTGTTGGTTCTGTTTTCCTAGAGAGCCCTGATTCATATGGTGGATTTCAACTTTTTTTCTTAGCTTTTTTTGCCAAATAAATATCATCAAGAAGTTTTTGTTAAAAACGTAGGTGCTAGAGGTGATCTTCATTTGCTTTTGCACATGAGCAACAATTTGCCTGAGCATAAGGTTCTTTTTTCATGATGTTTCCCCTCGACAGTTCCGTACGCATTGCTCTGTTATCGTCTAGCATTTCATGTGGCAGGTGAGATTTCCGAGGCCAACCTAACTTTTCACTGTTTGCATAGGTTAGTTGACATATAGGGGTTTCTGTTTTAATGCTGGAGCAGAAACGGATCTGTAGAGTATAGGTGACAACTTTCTCTCATATTAGAAGTAATGATGGGAGGGCACGAGCCCTGGGATTAATAAACCACATAGATTTTTAAAAAAGAAAGAAACTATACCATGGGAGGGAAGGACTGATGAAGACTGGTGGTCACAGAATAACCAGGTAGAAGGACGCCCAAGCCAGGCTGCACGATGTTGGACTAGACGGGCATCCGAGGAGAAGGCTCACCACCTGGAGGAGGTTCCCTAACTCCTGGGACAGGAAGCCTCTGGATGAGTCTATTGAAGATAATGAGAAGATAATCAATACATCACCTACTAATTATGAAACCAAGGCCACATATCCTATACCTGAGACGAGATGGGGATGGGTGTAAAGGGAATACACCAGGGATCAAGATGGAGGTGGAAACTGGGTAGGGGAGAAAGCAGCTGTATTTCTGTACATTTTCCAGATGCCCTGCCTTGTCCTCAAGTCCTCCCAGCTGGGGAAAGTTGTTCCTTCTATGTTGATTAAGTGGCTTAGGGAAGAGGATGTACCATGTATGAGTTGACCAGAAAAGCTTTTTTCTGGTAGATTTGAAGCCTTTTTGCGCAGCTCCCATTACTAGCCAAAACACAATTTGGAGGCTGGTCAACATATAATGATATTTATATTTTATCCTTTTGTTTGTAATGTTACTAGATACATGTAAGTGACATTAATTGGCTAACTTTACTTTTAAAGAAATTTCAGCTGAGAATTATTTTCATCATTTATGTCTTTGAGTGTTCTGTTCATATTTTTCTTTCTTCCTGGATCTCTATATTTACGACCTTCTCTCCATAGTGTTAATTTGTTTGTCATTTTTCTCTGCATTCTGGAAAGGTGTCTTGAGTTTTAATTCCAGTATTTAATTGCAATTTTCTTAGAATACTTTATCTCAGCTTGCACCCTATTTTTCTCATCCAGTTATCTTTACATCATTAAGTTATTTCTCTTTTCCATGGAATATGATATTTTGGCACTGAGGAAATATAGGTTGACAACATTATGTTTTCTTTTCGTGTATGGATTAGTTTCAGAGGAGCGTTATTCCATGGAGCCCTCTAGTCCTTGCTCAATCAGGACAGACCAAGTTTCAGTGGCTCGTAATAGACAAGGTTTACTTCTCAGCCCCATGGCCATCAAATGGGGGCCTTGTGTGCTCTCTCCCCGCTCTCGGCCAGCAGCAGACAGGGCAGGCCCCGCCTTAAAGATCGCCAGTCCCTGTGGCAGAGGCAAAGGAAGAACTTGGCAAAGCGTGTGCTGCTTTTTAAGCTGTCTCTTGAGGGTGGCTGGTGTCCCTCCTCACGTCTCACTGGCCCAGGCCAGTCCCACGCCCACCCCTAGCTTCAAGGGGGCTGTGGAGGGCAATCCTATCATGTGTGTGAAGGGGGTGGAAATATGCAGGGAGCAGGTAACCACTCCTGTGCCTTGTTTCTTGTCCTTGTTCTTCAAAAGGGTTTTCAGTCTTTCTAAGTTAACTTTGTCTTTTTGGGGGGTAAACTTTTATTTTTTATCCAATGTCTGACTAACAATGATTCCCTTCATTTTCTAATAAGCCACAAGCCTCTTTTAATGAGTTTAACACATGTAGTAGCTGACTTGATTACAAATAAACTACTAAATCTCTGTTTTGAAATACATTTTTCTTTCTTGCTGCAAATATAAAATCTAGTTTGTAAAGAAACACAAATAAAATATTTTGCATACTATATAAAGGCTCTTTACAGCTCCAAAAACCAATATGCCTTGTATTGTTGTGGTAACATACCTACGTAACACAAAATCTCCCATTTTGACCACGTGCAAGTGTGAGCTGCCGTGTGTTAATCACATTCACAACATTGTGTTGCCATCGCCACCCCCATCGCCAAAGCTTTTCCATGACCCCGCACAGAGACTCTGCGCACCCACGAAGCAGGGACTCCCCGTGCCCCATGCCCTGGCCCCAGCCCCTGCTAGCCTCCAGTCTAACGCCTGTCTCTGCGAACCCACCCACTCTAGACACTTCCTAGGTTTGCGATTGTACAGTATTTGCCCTCTGGTGTCTGGCTTATTTTGCACAGCATGATATCTTCAAGGTTCTTCCGTGTTGACTAATGTGTCAGAATTTCATTCTTTTCTGTGGTCAGATAATATTCCCATGCACATATATACCGCAATTTGCTTATCAATTCACCTATCAATGGACACCTGGGTTGCTCCTACCATTTGGCCATTGGAAATAATGCTGCTATGAGCACGGCTGTACAAGGATCTGTTTGAGTCCCTGTTTTCAATTCTTTTGGCTATATACCTAGGAGTAGGAGTGCTGGGTAAGTACATGATAACTATATATCTGTTTTTTTCCGAGGAACCATCAAACTGTCCTCCACGGTGGCTGCACCGTTTTTGAATTCCCACCAGCAATGTGCAACTGTCCTTGCGTCCTTGCCAACACTTGCTATTTTCCTTTTTTTTAACGTAATAGCCATCTTAGTAGATGTGAAGTAGTATCTCATTATGGTTTTGGTTTGCATTTCCCTGATGACTGATGTGCTTATGTGACCTTTTTGAAGAACATTTTTCTCCCTGAAACTACAAGGCTCTGCCGCCCAGTGGTAACCATGCCAAGTTCATCTCCTCCGTGCCCTGGTAGCGTCACAGCCACGCCGGCTGAGCGCCAGTGCGAATCTAATAAGGATGAATGTAAAGCGTCCATGCATTGAAGAGAGACAGAAAGGGTTATGGGTTTTGACCAGAAGCTCTTTAGGAGTCAGCGGAGCATTGAGGTTGTTGAAGAAGAAAAAGTAAATACGGTGTGATGTTGAATTAATGCAAGCAGTGGTATCAGTGCAGGCTCCATGGCTCAGGCCCCTTCTGGAATGCCATGTGCACGTTCAGAAAGCCGGTGCTAGAATACCCAGAAGAGTACAGTGGATGATGGCAGGGCTATAAACCGTGCAGCTTTCCGCTCTTGCAGTACCTCCTATTACCTTACACACAGCAGACTCTTAAATATATATTGAGTAAATAAAATAATCTAACAGAAATTAATTTTATTGTGTTATTACTTAGATTCTCCTACAACTCTGATTTTTAACTTTAAGTACGAAAACAGAACTATGTTTGAATCAAAGCACTGAAAGGGACTTCAGATGTTGTTCAATCAATCTCCAGATTCTGGATCAAATTGTACTTCCAAGTCAATGGGTTGTTTAAGCAGAAAAAAAAACTTAGAAATATTATTTTCAGCTCTCTTAATGACTGTGCAGAACAACAGGTTTGGAATTTTCCAAAGAGACAATTCATCATGGGTTTTTAAATTGCTACATAATATCTTTTTTTATGCCTTTGCCAGTTCTCTTGGACTAAATCACTCCACCCCACAGTCTCAGAAAACGCTGCTAATTTCTCACTTGTGGATGTTTTCGCTTTGCTTTTAATGATTATTTTTGTGATCTAGCAGGCCGCCCTGTTAAATTTGACCTCCTTAAGGACAAAGGATGGGCCTGGCGGGGCCTGACGGTCTGCCTCGGGAGAGAGTGCTGAGCTCTGGGGCTCCCTCCGTGAGGCTGCTTCCTGACCCGGCAGGCTCACTGCAGGTGTCGGGGCTTCTTTCATCTGCGTGATATCTGTAAACTGAAAGGGAAAGGAAAAGGCACTCTGCAGCAGAATCCATTTTATCTGAAAAAAGCATGGGTGTAATTGGTAAACTCTCTTTTACTCTGAAATATTTATATATGCGATAGGCTTAATATCTGTAAACTTTTAGATTTGCCATATCTTATTTCTGCAATGTCTTACCCTCTTCTTTGGCCACTTTTATAAAATGTCAAGCTTTTTTACCATCTGTTTTCATAAGCCTATATTTAAATCCCAAGTTTCAGCTCGGTTTCGAGATACTCTCTTCCTCGCAGGCCCCCTCCTGGTCTCCTGCCATCATGTCTTTACTGGCTGGCTCTTCTTGGTGACATCTGCTTAGGGAAGGACAGACATTCCGACCTCCAGGGGAGGGAGAGCAAAGAGCTGTCAACCAAGACAGGTGAGGGGTGCTGAACGGAACGCTGGTTCCCACAGAGAAGAGACAAAGCGAGGTCGGCTTCTGGTGGGCGCAGGTCCCCCATGGCCAGCGGGTCTCCATCCCTGGCCGAAGCAGGGACACGGTCCTGGCGCCGCGCGTGTCCCCAGAGAGGACAGATAGAGCAGCGGGGTTGGGCAGGTGCCGTAAAATGCACACGGCTAGCGAATAAGCTCAGGACCAAGAGGGATGGAAGGTGCCGGAAGACCACGCTCCACCACGGCGCGTGACTGGTGGCCGGGCGCCCTGTGGAGGGAGTCAGCCCGCGGCCATCTCCCGTCATGGGCATCTGTTCCTGAGCAGACGGGCCATGCTCAGACGTGCCCTTCACAGCACCCGAGTTCATAAGTTGTCTCCATAAGACCTGCCCTGATCTCCTAAAGGCCCCCTTCCTTGTCCAGTCACTCGAGTATCCCAGTCCTGCCTTTATCCAAGGAAAATGTAAGAAATGCCCTTATTAATATCTTTCTTTCTTTATTCTATGTCTCCCTTCCCCCAACAATCCCACACGTGAGTGCAAAGTGCCATGAGCCATGGGCCCTGATCTTTCTTGATTTACCCCTGAAGCTGAGAGCCTGGCGTCCAGCCGGTCACACTAGAAGCTTCAAGAAGTGTTCGCTAAATGAAGAGAGAATAAAATCATGTGCCTCCAGTCTCATGACCTGAAGGGGAATGTTTGAATTTATGGTGAAGGATCTGGAAGCCCAAGACCAGAGCAAGCCTCTACCCAAATCCTATTAAAACAAATGAAGGCCCCAGGGCTTCTGGGGGGCAGCCACTGTCACTTCAGAAAAGGCCTCGTTCCTCACTCAGCCAATGCAGAACCTCTCCCACATAGTTTATTCCTTCTAGAAGCCTTTCTGATGATGTTCCTTGCTTCAGCCCTGTCCGGCCTACGGTTCTTTCATGGTGGGCTGCCTGCCAAAGACCCAGATGAAGGCAGGAACTTGAGTGGGACGTTCTGTTCTGGGAGTTTAACCCTAACCCTCCAGCTGTTGGGTGACTCTTCCCGAGTGAGTCTGTTTACCAGGGAGGTGGAGAGTCAGTGACACATCTTAATAGCGTGGCAGAGACCCCTAAGATGGAGCTGGGAACAGATCCTTAAGCAACTTGGGGAAGAACTGGTTTTCCTGGAATCCTGGGAATTCTAGACAGAGCTTCCCTGGTTGTGCAGTCATCCTTCAGCTGCTCAGTGATGCAGTTTTGTTCCTCACCCTTGGATTTATTTTCCTGCTCAGGACTGACTTCCAGGATTCTCTGAGCCGTAGGACAGGAAGGGAATTTCCCTCAACCTCTCACTTAGGCATCTCAGTTAGGGCAGGGGTCAGACGTGACCAACTCTTCTGATTTGAGCAAAGCTGAAGTATAAAAGCCATTTGAAGTCACATCTTCAGGGCTCTAGGGAGAGTTGATAGGAAGAGTGAATGATGAAGCTCCAGGACTGCAATTTCAGTGGGCACAGGCCAGTTTGCCTTTGGAAAAGCTCACTCTGGGCGCCGGCTCCCTGGCACCCCTGCCTCAGGGCAGAGGAAGTGAGAGTGGAGGTGAAGAGGGCACGGGGTGCAGAGGAAAACGGGCAGGCATAGGAGCTTTAGCACCAAATGCTTGAAGGAAATTCACAGTGAGCACTAACGACTCAGATTTAGGAGGAAGAAAACCCAACTGGCTCTATAGCAATATATTTTTAGAAGTGGCTATTTTATGATTTCAGGTTTTCCTATGGCCTATTTCATACATTTACATTTTGGTCAAGTTTCTGACATTCTCAAGGTACTACTCTGGAGGGGATAAAAAGCTAATTTGAGTTTTCTGCTATTCAAGGAACCTTTTTTTTTTTTTTTTCGCTTTACAAAATTACCTTGTATCTCACCTTCTCACAAAATGCTAGCAATCTAGATATTGTTGAGATCCTTTTTAGAGAATTGACCTTTCTAGGTTGTTAAACTCTTTCAGCTCCTGGAAAAAATAAATTACTTTAGATGAGGTCTAAAGGGCTGAAGGAAGTCTTAAACCCACTACAATTCCCACGACTAACGGTTTTTCTGGAAGCCTTTCACCGGCTTCATTGTTTGAATGAGAAACCAAGGGGAGGAAGAATGGCCTCGCCTGGTCGTTTGCCCTTATGCATATTAATTAATAAAATTAAAGACCTAAAGGGAACAGTACGAGATAAAACCTTTCATCCCCCTGCCTCGAGGGGTGAATTCATTCAAGATCTTAAGACAGAAAGCCCACGTGACAACCTCCCTGCGACAGTCTGCCGCCTCTGCCGCGCCCTGGTGCCTCGCCGGTCCTCTCAGGCAGGCGGTTCTCCAGAAACTGCCGTAAACAATCCTGAAACGGAGGGAAGGGGTTTGTCTGTTTCACTCACCCGCGTTTCCCCAGTTTCTTGAGAGTGACTTGCATAGAGTAGGCAGTAACTAAATATTTTTTGAACAAGTGAATAAATAACCAAGTAAATAAGTGAGCATTAGGTTATACGACACAGAAGGTGACGTATTTGTTCAAGGTACCGGGTATTACCGCGGACTTGTTCCGTGCATGGAGCTGCTTAGACACTGTCTGGAATTCAAAGATGAAAAAGGGCAGCCTCATAGCCCCAGGTTTTGACTATTTCTCACAACTTAGCAAGAAAGGGCACGCAAAGGGCAGACGCGCACAGGCTGCCGCAACCCGAAGCAGATAAGAAAAGGTGCCACAGTCAAAACACACGGATAATGAGATAACATGGGAGGACCATGAATGACCACGTTGGGAGTAGGGCTCTGAGGGGTTTCGAGGGATTGGGCTGACTTGGAGGGTGACGTCCCTTCTTCATAGAGCCTCTGACCCCCTCCGAGGCAGGAACACGCCAGGTTGACCCAAGATAATTGAGTCGTCTGATCGGTCTCGAGGGTGGGGCGTCCGCGTACCTGTGTGTGGAGGTGACGGTGCCCGAGGTGGCAGGACCGGGTTGGGAAACGCTGGTAAAGTGTGCCGGGGACCCTAGAGTCAGCCAACAAAGAGTTTTGAGTAGGGAAATATCCTCATGCCACACAACACAGCACTGTAGGCCCAGGAGCCCTGGAATTCTGTGCGTTTTATTTTCTGCTCTGTCTGTGGCCTCTGGAAGAGAGGCTGGTGCACAGCAGGCACGGGGGTAAATATGTGTCAAGTGAATATGAAGTTTGCTCACTCTAAGGGGGGCAGATATAGGCCAGGTGTTTGCGGAACTGTTCAACTCCTATTTGCATTTTCTCTGTCTAAGAGTCAAAATTCAAACCGGAGAAGGTAGAGCAGTGATCAATAAAAGGTGTTCAAGGCTGAAACAGTGCCGTAACATCTAACCTCTTGAAATAGTTTCAAATGTTTTGGGCTATTAAAATGATACGTTAAACTATCAAAATAATTTTCAGATGCAATTCCACAACCACTGTCAATCATTTTTGAGAACGCATGGAGAAAAACAAAGGTGACCAAAAAAAAGTGGTATGGCCCAATTCTTTAAAAAGGCAAATTCTACCAAGCAATGTCTTAAAGTCTGGCTCCTGGCTAGATTCTGGAGTTCTAGATTATTATTAGGTGGGCTATTGGTGAGCCCTGGGGGATGCTAATTGTATAGCTAGCCTGTGCCACCCTAGCAGAAGGTGGCTGGGGAAAGGTCACAAATGTGGGGTGGGTCATCGATACAAGTACATTCTGGCTATGGGTTTTAAGGACAATACAGCAGTAAATTCAGCATGGTGTGTCATAACTGGAAATGAAGTGGGTCTTCCCGTCTGTGATGACTGATTACTTAGACAGCGACTGCGTTGCAAATGGGCTAAGGTCTGCAAACACAGTCTATAGCTAAACACCAAGGACACACTCTAGTTGGAAATTACTCCTGGAACCACAGTCTGGCAAATGCACAAATACCTAGAACTAAATACCAGAAGTTATAGTCAGATTAATAAATTCTAAATAAAGCTTCAAATATGCAAGCCCAGGTTGGGCCACAAAAGTTCTACCTTGTAGGTTTGTTATGAGATTCAGATATGTTAATTCTTGAAAAGCTCTGGAATGGTGTCAGGGAGAGGGCAAATACTCAATAATTGTTTACTATTGCTAGTAGTGTTTGCAATTAAAATTAAACATCTTTCAAATAATACCTTTATAAAAAGTTCATTTGTGATAAAAATGCTAGCATCTTCCTTTTCATGGATTAAATAGTGAAAGTTTTTGTTAATTTTTATAACTCATTCATATATTCTTATAATAGACATTTATTGAGCATCTTCTATTTGTTAGCACTGTCCTTGATGCTGGGGTATAAAGACAATTAAGACAGTATATTTATGCCTAAGGACCTGATAATTATGGTCCTTATAACACCTAACAAACTTTAATGCACATATCTGATTCATTCCTATCTCTGTTGGGTTGTAAGCTCCTTGAGGGCCAAACAATTTAATTTCCATCTTCACATCTCTGCTTTTCCCCTAATATACAGTTGGTATATGAATGGTGACTTCTGGTTCCATCAAAATGGGCTCTGGCAATAAATACCTTGAAATGTTGGATGTGATATAACAAACCTTCTTTTAAATGCATAGTTGAGCTTGCAAGAGAGAAATGGAAGTCTCCAGTTGCGGAGATGCATGATGGATTGGAAAACCGGAGCTGTTAGCTCCAGAGTTGATGGTGCGGCTGCTCTGGATGGTGGCCTGGTCGTAGCCACAGAGGTGTGGGTTTAACGCCATGGGGTGCAGGAGTGACTACTAAGGAAGGGACTTTATAAAGAAGGCTGTGGAGTCCAGGAGCAGCGATTGGTGAGCAAATCACCCAGCAACTGTGAGAAACAGCTGCGAGCCCAGCAGCTGGCAAACATGGGCAAACAGGGGTAATTACCAGGTACATAAAATCTTACGGATGACGACAAATCGAGGGAATAAAACGCAAGGTGAATTAAAGCAGCCTGTAAGATGGAGGAAGAGACATGTTCTGGAGAAGACAATGATTAATTTAGACTTTGTTAGGTCAAGTCTGCCAACTAAAAATTTTAAGTAAGTATATATATAACATATAATTTTCAAGCCAGTAGAGAATTTTAAAAGGGGATTAAAGAAAACTCTATTATTAATGGAAGGAAAGAAAAGAATAGAAAAAAATATTGTAACTTGAAAGCAATAATAGGTGGTAGAAATAAATCCAAATCATAATCCTGTAAATACAATAAATGCAAGTAGATTAAATTTTAAAGTAGAAATATTTTCAGACCAGATTTAAAATCTAGGATTTGCTATTTATGAGATATGCTTATAATACAAGGGCTTGATAAAGTTGGAAAACATGGAAAAAGATATACCAAGCAAATACTAAACTACTAAATCAAAATAAAGTTGATGTATCTATACTAGTATCAGAAAAACAAACACTAAGGTTTAAATGGAGATGAAATGTTTTGTGATAAATTACATTGTTGGGGAGCGGATGAGGCTTAGGCGATTGGGCTCCCGCCTACCATTTGGGAGGTCCTGGGTTTGTTTCCCGCGGCCTCCTGGTGAAAGCAAACTGGCCCGTGCGGAGAGCCGACACAGCAAAAGAGAAAAAGAGGAGAGACAACGAGAGACAGAGCAAACCAGGGAGCTGAGGTGGCTCAAGCGATCGAGCGCCTCTCTCCCACATGCGAGGCCCTAGATTTGGTTCCCGGTGCCTCCTAAAGAGAAGATGAGAAGACAAGCAGACACAGAGCACACAGGGAACGGACACGGAGAGCAGAGAGCGAGCGCAAAAAAAGGGGAGTGGGGGATACATAAATAGAAATAAATCTTTAAAAATATTATATTGTAAGCCTTACATAAGTTACACTTAGAATACACATATATATTTTGGCATGATAACCATTAGATATTACATTGGATGAGGAATTATCATTCTTTAGAGAAAAGATCTTAGGCTTTTCTATGACTTAGACTCTTGGTGTAAATGATGGTCAAATATACTAAGGCTACTAACAATAGCTAACAGGCAATGATAATTGGTATTATCTGCCAGACACCACATGTGCACATTTTATAACGTAAACTTCAAACCTCTGAGATAATCACTCTTACTAACCCCCGTTTTAAAGACGAAGAAACTGAGGTTTATAGAAAGTAAGAAATTTTCTCTGTGTCATGAGGCAAGTTGGGACTCAACACTATGCCTCTCTGACCCCACAGTTCTGCTTTGAACCGTGACTTTGGCTTTCACAGAAACCTCTTGGTATTTGGGCAGAGAGTCTTGGAGGCAGGTGAGGGCAGTGCAAGGTGGAAGTGACGATCCCAAGTACCTGGTGGTAAGACTGAAAGATGGACTCTCCAAATGGACAACGCCCAGGAAACTCTGGCCCACCCTCCCCAGCAACAGACCAGGGAACGGAGGCCCACTACCCCCAACAAGCTGCCAAGCACGAGGGGTTGTGACTATTTACAGCAACCAGCCCAGGAAGCCAACCCACAATCCCTGTGACAACTGACCCCAAATAGCCAGGACTTAAAAAACAACCAATAGCTTCACTCATTTTTTTTTTAAAGTTCACTATCTTTTTTTGTTCGTTTGTTTTTAAAAACTTATTTTATTTATTTATATCTCCCCCCCACCCCCGGCCATTGTTGGTGCTTGCTGTCTGCTCTCTGTGTCTGCTTGTCTTCTTTTTAGGAGGCACCTGCAACAAAACCTGGGACTTCCCATGTGGGAGGGAGGCGCCCAATCACTTGAGCCACCTCTCCTCCCTGCTTGTTGTGTCTCTCATTGTATGTCCTTGTTGTGTCTCCTCATTGCATCATCTTGTTGCATCAGCTTGTCA
>PVKH010024235.1:0-13673 GCA_004027955.1 Chaetophractus vellerosus
GTATTTCAAAAGGCACACCTGTGGCTGACTAAATCAGGATGACTAATACATGGCCTAAAAAACAAAATGCCATCATCAGGTATCATCACATTTCAGCCTTGCTTGTCTCTGGGTTGGCCTTCTTTGTGTGATTTTTTTTTTATGGCAGCTGATGGCAGCTCAAGTTTACTTCATCTCTGCTAGCAATATTACTGGGCAAAGAAAGCAAACTTGTCTTTTCTGGTTGCTCCAGAAAAATTCTGTGGATTACATTAATTAGAGCAAAGAGTGATTAACCAGACCATAATACTGGTTATCCAGATCTGGGTCATGAGCTCACCTCTGATTCCAGGGGTTGGGCCAGCCCCAACTAAAGCACATGGAATGAGTAGGTGGGGTTGTTCCCTAAGGAAAATTAAGACACTATGACAAGAAGAAGAAGAATGACTTTTGGTCAAAAAACAACACATGTCCTCCCAGGATCCCAGGCCAGTTCTACTTTTCACTAGCTGCGGGTCCTGGATGCTAACCAGATTTTGAACTGTAAGGTTCTCCTCCTCCCAAATCCAACCCCCACACCCTGCTGTCATGGTCTTACCATTTCAGTCTTTGAAAAATACCCTGTGGGATGATTATCACATCCCTGGAGTGTCTAGGTGAGAAAAGGCCCATGGGTGAGACCAGCCCATGTGAATTTCAAACAAGTTGCTTCTTCTTTTGTTTGGTTTTTGAGTGAGAACTAGAGTTTTACTTGTAAAGATCCTCAAACTTGCAGCAAAATCTGTAACACACATATACTCTGTAGTTGGGTGTCAATGGGAGCAAAGGGACAGGATAGTGATGGGAAGTGGGACCTTCCAGAATCATGAAGACCAGACTGACAGTGATAGCCATAGACCAAGGAATTTACAGGTGGTAAATAGTGGGCAGGGCAGGGCCAAAGGGCATGCAGAAAGCGAGACTGAGAGGAGCACATGACATAGACAGCAGCCGCCAAGCCCATGACTCAGGATCTGATGTGAGACAACCCTCTTATTTTCCAAATAAACTAGAAGATGACCCATAGATGCAGGAGGCTGACATTTCAGTTACACAATAACAAAAACCAAAAAAAAAAAAAAATTAGAAGTAACAGCAAAAGGTACAATGCATTATTATTTTCAGATGGAAAAGCTGGGGTGATGGTAAATTTAACAGTGACTATTTTAAGCTGTGAAGACATAGCAGACTATTGCAAAGTGATTTGGCATTTTAATAGGCCACAATCAAATGTTGATTAAAAATTGGAAGCTTGGCCATCCTTGAAAATTTTCTTCATCTGCTCTTCAGATGTAACTTTCTTATCCCTGTCACTCTTATTCAAGACAACACCAATGAAAACTTCTAGGTTAGGGTTTAGGGGATAATTCAAGAATTTGGTGAAAAGAATAAAGGATGGAGACATTTTTTAGCCCCAAGCTTACAAAAATTGCGGGTAAAATCATGAAATAATTGTCATTTGCACTCAACAATGCAGTATTGTTTGTGGGTAGGTGGGTCAGTATGGAGGGGGAGCTTAGGTAATCAACTAAACATAGTTCTTAACCCAGGCACAGATTTAAGTGCCAAAGAACATTTATGCAAATGTGTACTAACCAGAGCAGCAAGAGCACAAATACAATGACATTTTTCTGTTGCTTTGCAATCATTAGTTGAATGTCAGGATTAAGACCTGAGTGCCTGTCCCTTCTTTGTTGAAGCCTGGTGGACTTGTAGGTAATGGGATTATCACTCCACTTTCATCCTTCTGGGACAAATGAAGAATAAAATTCTCCTTTGCACCCTCTGAGCCTCTCTTATTGGAATATCTGGCCATGCCAGGAACTGCTTGTAGACAATCTACTGAACTTTGGGCCTTGCTAATGTGAGCAAATACGCACCAATCAAACTTCCAGAGAAATCGTTGACAATTTCCAGCTGTCATTAAAGTTGACCGCTCCCTTGGATTTGAGCCACGTTCTTACCTTTAATCACTGGACACCCTTAGGATAATGCACCACACCTGGGACTGGGGATAATTTACCACTTGCAGATGGGTTAGCACGGCAGTTCACTTAGACAGAGTTCTGCATTTATTCTGGGTCCCAGGGGCCTTCCTTTTATAGAGCAGTTATATCCCCTGAAATTATAACTTCCAAAATTCTGTTCAATTTTATTGCTCTCGCGAAGTATTTATGACCTCTACTGCTTAAGGAGACATTTTTAAAGATTTACTGCTGAGAGCTATCAGGAGAACTACACAAGATTGGTGCTGCTGGTGATGAACTATTGGGCTGTGATTTTGTAAGAACTTTTTAATAAGATGCCAACAGAAAGTGTATTCAGTTTTAGTTTCTGATACCTTAAAATCAAATCCAATTGACATATGGAAATTTTATTTTGTGGAGCATCACCATCCAGCAGATTTAATAAGCATTCTCCATTATACACATTAATGTGTTGGGTTTTTTCTTTCTCCAGTTTAACATAGTCAGGTAGCCAGGGATTGAGTTGCTTCCTAATACATTAGGAAATCAGTTAGTTAATTGTGCCTTTTTGCATTTTTACATTTCTATTCAAGTGAGACCTCTTTTGGCAACTTCCTACCCAGTTTTCACATTAGTTTCTTTCTCTGCTAAGCTCTTCAGTGTTCTCATACGGCCTTGGCAGGCAGAATTTCCAGGGAGTGTTACTGGGGTGAGTCCCAGGAAAACATGGGCAAAGACTTCTCTGAATTGAACTGCCTCTTCTTGCTAGATTGAAGGACTTTGCACAATCTAGGCTAAAACGTACAAGAAAAAGGAATCTGTGGTTTAACCATACTTTAAAGCCCTGGGCAGGCAGGTGAGAGGGGTGCTTAGAGGAGAGCTGAGACCCTACCCCACTGGTCACCAGAGAAGAAACAACTGGTCATGCCTTGTTAGACTCTCAGCATCTCCCGTTCCCCTCAGATCTGTTGTGAACCCTCCATGGGCACATAAATGCCCTAGTCATCCCGGTTCTGAATATACAGATATATGTGCAGCTGAGGTTATTAAAGGGCAGGTTGGTTCGTCAGGGTTTATGGGACCTACAGGCTATTAAAAACTGACAAGCACACACATGTACAAGGCTGGCATCTATACTAATGTAATTTTCAACAAAACAACTTAAAAATGACATCTGACTACAGTTTCTAAGTTATATTTATGTTGTACTAGCACTATTAGTTGACATGATAAATCCCAATACTGTTGAGTCACTTGGAGATACCGCTAGCCAGCCACTCAGCAGTCCCAGATTGGAGACAGGAAATGGCCCCTCTGCATTCTCAAATCACCCCAGGCCATTCTTCTCAGGGTTGCGTAGAGTTACCACCTTAGCCGGAACCAGAAGTAGGAACTTAGCAACCATCTCTCATTTAGTCATACCAAGGAGGAACGTGGGCGGAAGAGAAGAAATATGAAAGCGACATATTAAACCTATTTGGACAAATGATTTCTTAACTATCTCCACGTCTTCTTCTATGTCTTCAGCTTCCACCCACACTCCCTGTCTTATAGCCTTAGTGAGTTACTACTTCCTGAGCACAAAATGCTGGTACCCGCCTGTGGCCTCCAAAATGTGGTTTATCTTAGGCTGGAGAGTACCTAGTCATCCTTAGAGCTTACTCGAGTGTTAAATCCACTGTGAAAATGTCCCTGACTCCCTAGGCAGAATTAGACATTCCCCCTGAGCTCTCCTACTCCTTATACTCATTGACTCGGGGCTCTATTGTAATGTTTCCTTCCACCAGATTACAAACCCTTTGAGGTCAGAAAGCAAGTCTTTTGTTTATCCTGGTAACCCCCATTCCTTTTTCCTGGTCCTAGTGTCTAAAGGAATGATTGCTCAGCACAGAAAGACTGGGCAGATGAAAAGGTGATGGCAGAGCTAAATTAAGGGAAGGTATGCCACGTGCTCTCCAGCTTGGCCATGAACTGATGTCTGCTGGGGAGTCTGAGAAGGTCTGACAGGTGGCTGTCAGAGGGTCTGAAAGGTTCTTTTTTTCTCTCAGTTTTCTCTTCCTCCCCTTAACCTCAACCTTAATTAGTGCTGTCTTAATTCTAAACCCATTTTCCTGGTATATTTTTCCCCTGAATATTTTCCTCTGAATTACTTTTCCTCTTTTTGCCCTGCCTCAGATCTCTGGATGACATCTTTCCTTCTGTCTTCTCAGCATGTTTAAATTTGCAGAGAACCCAGGGAAGGAAATTTATAGACTCAAGATCCAGATAATCTAAGAATCTGAAACCCCAAATGCAAATTACTTGACTGTGGAAAAATGTGTCCAGAGCAATTATTCGACCTCCACAGGGCCTGGGTGAGGCTTGAATCCTGCTGGAGAAGACACTGTGGACCGAAAGAAATACATGTGGTTCCCAGGAGAGGTGGCCATGGACCGTGGACATGGACCAAAAGAAGCCCATTTCATTTTTGAATAAGTTTCTAAACCATTGTTCTGTAACTGCATTTCTGTGTGGGTAGATGTAATGGTGATGCAAAGGATGACTTGAAGGTCATGCAGTTTTAAAACAAAACTATCAATATTGCTATTGAATAAGAAATAATAATATTAGCTAACAATTTTGGGGTACTTACTATGTGTCCAACAATATTCTAGGTGCTTCATATATATTATATAATTTAATTCTCATAATAATTCAACAAGTAGATTTAGTTATTTCTCTACTTTACAATGAGCCCAGTGAGGTAGAGAAAGGGGTTTAAATAAGTTGCTTGAGTTCAGCAATTTTTAGGTGATGGAGATGGCTTTCAAATACTAGTCTTCCGACTCCAGAGTTTGACCTCTTAAATCCTACTAGGTGTGGCCTCTCCAAATATTAATAAAAGCTAAAATTTGACATGGTATTATAAAATATACCTGGAATTTGGCCAAGACCAAATATTTGGTCTAGGAATGTACACTTAGATGGGTTTATTCTTGTAAAAGTAAAGCCATCTAACCCAGGGCATTTTTCTCATCTTGACCGGTTTATGCTACTCCTCTTAGGAGTGTTATCTCTCTGCCCTATGGCGTCCATGAAACTTACTGGAGTAAGTTGCAGTAGTTATTCACTACAAAATGATTTCAAGAGACAGGACTACATAGAGATTCCAGGACAATGCTTCCTTTAGGAAGAGATACTTATAGAATGAAATGGTGCAGGTTGTACCCTTGATAAGTGAGTCCTTCTATGTCAGAGAGGATTTGCCTGATATCAAAATAATCAATTCCATTTTCTATAGGAAAGGCTGAATTGTACCCTTGAAAGTGGTTGAAACGGGAAATTTTGAGTTATATGTATGTTACTACAATAAAAAGTTTTTTTTTTAAGTTAGTTTGTTGGTTTTTTTTTTTGTTTCTAGTAGCAATGGTTTATACAGAATCTTGTACTTCTTCGCATTGTATTTGGAACTTTACAATTCAGCATAGTAAATGAATTTTTGAGGACAGTTATATGGTCATTGATAGAAATATCCTAAAAGCAGATAAATTAATGGGGTTCTTGTGATAATGTGCTCGTTACTATCAATCACATCCTCCACATTACCATTACTAACACTTTGCTCAAAACTTCTAATTTTACTGTTGTACACTAGAGCAGCCTTATCCACTAAATTGCTTATTTAAATTTCTTACCATATTTCAGGCATGATAACAAACACAGAGCTTATGTATAATAACATACCATTCTTTAGTGCAAAGAATATTGCTGCATATCTTATAGGTAATTGAGACCTATTAACTAAAATCATAAATCACTCATTCATTGGCTTTGCTTAGCACAATCCTAGTTGAATGTTTGTTAATTTGTTCTCTATCTTACATATTTTTAAAAATGCATATAAACATATATACATACACATGCATATGAACACATGGGCATATGTATATTCACAGATGTATATGATATGCATGTATGTGTATTACATATGTGTGCATATGCATGTAAACACATTTACCTAATTATATACATATGCACGTGTATAAACATATATGTGCATATTATATATTGTGTATGCATATACATATTCACACATACAGACTTGTACATACCTATCCATATATATGTATTTTATTAAAAGAAAGTCACAATTAAGTTGTTTATTTTATTCTAATATGAATGCATAACTTCTCCATCTTTCTTCCATTGGTACTATTTCAATACTGTGAATATAGTTTTTCCAACATCTAACCCATTTTGGGGGTTTAATTAAAAAGTCTCAAAGGCAGGTATGGTAGATAATAGTGTACTTAGAGGTCTTAGGTTGGGCAAACACTGAAGGATAAGCTTTGCAGAAACTATTCTCTCTGCCTGCAATACTCTGGTTTCTCTGGAGTACTTTTTATCTCCTTCCCTTTCAGGCAGAATTAATTGTTATCTCTTCTGTATATTCCTAGTTCTATGGGGCCCTATAAATTTTCAATTATTGAATTTATTTTATGATTAATAATTATTAACCTCTCTTTATATTACAAAAAAAATTTTTATACCTATTATATGAGTTGTTAATTGGGTTATGTAAAGCTTCTATATTCTTATTTTTTTGTCTTCTCTTGATTTCTAATTGACATATTACAACCTTAAATTATTGTAGAGGATTTATTAATTTCTTCTGTTATTTCTCTCAGGCCTTTTCTGTACATAGTTCAAAGCTATGCCACCAGATGAATAAAGGTTTACTATAGTTTAATAGTACCTTTTAAGAATATGAAATATCCCTCTGACATGTTGAATATTTTTCAACTTATTTTGTCTTATATTAATTTTGCCATGCTGCTTTATTTTTGTTTATGTTTGACTGCTATATACTTTTTCCTATCCCGTTGCAAATAGCATACAGAGTAAGTTTTATAAACTAATTATATTATCACTGTATTTTGGTAGATGTCTTTAACGCATTAATATTTTTTTGTGATTAATGATATGTTTGGACTTAAGTTATCAAATTATCATGCTTTCTTTTTCCTTCTCCTTTGATAACTTGATTCAGTGTTCTTATCACAGGATATTGTTTCTCTTATTTTTGTCAATTTATGCAACTAACTTGTGTATGTTTTTGTTATTCATAAACTTTTAAATAATGTTGAACTATTTCTATCTGTTTTTGCTTAAGGTAACATTTAAATTTACCATCTAATTATTGAAATAATAATAATAAATATTAATTTATTGAATTTATATATTCCCTGTAAAATGGTAAGAACCCTAGGACATTGTAACGACCTTCAAATGCCGCAATCCCATACGTCATGACCCTTTATAATATCCCCCTCTCAAAATCATCTGGGATTTTAGTTTCAGAATTTTATTCCTTCTTAATTTTTTACATCTGACAATAACAAATATTTTACATCAACAAATATTTTAACTTAACTGAGTTTGTTGGGTTCCTTTCTTACCACTTTCTTGGTAGACTACTTCTTTCCATTTCTTGGTCTCTTTCCTATGTTAACTTGAGTCATCTTTTTTTTTTTTTTTTTTTTCAGGAAACAACTGTGGGTAATAAATTTTCTGACTCATTGAACATCTGAAAATATCATTCTGTCCTCCAGTTTTAATATTAATTCAGTTAAATATAGTGTTTTAGATTTAAAACCAGTTTTTTGATAACATGGAAGATATAGCTTCATTATCTTCTGGTTCTCAGTGTCACCAAGGAGATGATTCTTATCCGTCTGACTTGTGGGATGTTTTTTTGTAGTTAACCTAGTTTTTTCACTCTAAAATCTCTGAGATTTTCTCTTCATCCTCTGAATTATGAAAGCTCAACATGGTGGCCTAGATATATGTCTACTTTTATTTGTCTTGCTTGGTAGTCTTTAAGTCCTTTCAGTCATGCCATTAGCTCCATTTTTTCTATAAATTATGTGATTTCTTTGTCACCTTTCCATTTCCATTCTCTTTGTTCTTCCTGGAACTCCTATTAAGTGGATGTTGGAATTTATTTTCCTTGTCTCTTAACTTTTCTCTCATTCTTTCCATTACTTTGTTCTTTTGTGCTGGTTTCTGGGAGATTTTGTTGGCTCCATCCTCCAGCTTATGGACTCACTGTCCAGCTATGACCATTCTCTAATTAATCTATTTATAGAGGATTTTTTCTCATTTCGACTACCCTACTATTCATTTATACAACCTCCATTTTCTTTTTTTGTGGGTAAAAAGTTCTCAAAGAACTGAGAATAATCTAAAGCTTTTCTTTCTTATTTGCTACTGTCTCTTTGGTTGTTAATTTACAATTATTTGCTCGTTTGGGCCTTCTTTGTTTTGGTTTTCCTTAAATAATTGATAATATGTTTGTTTTCTGAGCAGTTTGTAGTTGAGAATCCCTGCCCATCTGACTATAGGTTCTTGTTATGGTTATCATAAACTACTTTAGTGGTTTGAGGTAAAACATAAAAATCCTTAAAAATCTTAGATTCTACTTATGGGCCTCTGTGATGCTTAGGCTAATGTGTCAACTTGACCAGGTAATGGTGCCCAGTTGTTTGGTCAAGGAAGCTCTGGGCTAATTGTAATACAAGGGCATTTCATGGACTATAATCATCAGTGAGCCGTTTGCATAGAGGCTGATTACATCTCCAATCAACTGAGGATATTGCCATCAGCAATGAGTGACATCACATCCAATCAGCTGAAGGCTTTAAAGGAGACGTGATTTCAGCATACAGGGAGAGAATGCTCCCATCT
Source organism: Chaetophractus vellerosus (assembly GCA_004027955.1). Taxonomy (NCBI): domain Eukaryota; kingdom Metazoa; phylum Chordata; class Mammalia; order Cingulata; family Chlamyphoridae; genus Chaetophractus; species Chaetophractus vellerosus. The sequence continues at coordinate 8,712 of PVKH010024235.1, forward strand.
CTATTTCAGATAGTCAGATTCTCCTGGGGAACTCATCAAGGACCTTCATGGGAGTATCTCACTTGCAGCCTGCCCTACGGAATTTGGATTTGTGCATCCCCATGGTAGTGTGAGACAATTTTTAAAAATCTCATACTATTTACAGATATCTCCTGTTGGTTCCATTTCCCTAGAGAAGCTGGACTAATATAGCCTCTTTTCTGTTTTCAAAAGCTCCTACAGATTTATACTTTAAATATTAATGCATTTTTAAAATTTCATGGAGGGGCCGGCTCGATAGCCCAGTGGATAGGGCGCCGGCATACCAGATGGGAGGCCCTGGGTTCGATTCCCGGGGACCTCTCCTAGCGGGCAGACCGCCTTGAGAATGGCAAGCCGCCATGGGCGGGCCGGAGCCGCCGTGGGCAGGGCAAGAAGCTGCCATGGACAGGGCAAGAGCCGCCACGGGGAGGGCAGGTTGCCCGCGGATGGAGCGCAGCCAGCCACCCGCGAACTGAAGCAAGCGCCGGCTGTGAACGGACGCAGAGACCGCCCACAAGCAGGGAAAGCCGCCCCTGCGCAGTGTCCAATCTTGGCGCGTCGCCGCAGCGGGGGGAAGGGGAGATATGTAATAAAATAAATAAAAAATCTTTAAAAAAAAATAAATAAAATAAAATAAAATAAAATTTCATGGTGATTTTAGACATGAGAACAGCTGGACGTATGTGTTCCTTCTCCCATACTGATCCAATCCACTCTTAGTACTTTGAAATTCTTAAAATGAAGATTATTATATTCCTTCTTTTACCTTATTCATAGATAGATGGGTATAATAGATAAATATATAGATGATAGATAGATGGATAGTTAAATATAGGTATAGATATAGATATAGGTAATATAGATTATGTAGCTATGGATAGATAGATATCATTTTTCTTTTATTTCATGGTCTCTTAGGCATAAGGGAAAGTGTTCATTCTGCCATATTGATCCAATTCTCCCCCAGTGTTTCATAATTGCTAAAATAATGATTATCACATTCTCTCTTGTCTGGATCACCAGCTATTGAGGGGATGTATTTATTATTCCTATTCTTATTTGTATTCCTTATAGGCTTCACACATGTCTGTTTGATAAACTTTTGCTGAATCAAAACTAGTTAAATCAGAATATTAAAGTTTCCTATGCCTCAAAAAGTTTGTTTATTAACAATAGGCTAAGCTTGAATTTCCACAGGGGCAAAAAGAAAATTCTTAACTCTTCTTAAAGCATTATAAAATCAGTCCAATTAGAGATCACTTGAATAAAATAACCAACTTCAGTGATTTTTTAAAAAGTGTGTGTGAAATGCCAATCTGATCATGTGAAATAATTACCTGTTTTAGTTAAAAGGTAAAACTTCTCATATGTGAGTCAGATTGTCCTAATTTCTTTAGTTTTCCTTACAGGATTTTCTCACTAAAAGAAAACACAAATCACTAAAATTATATCTCAATTTGTAGTTATTTGGACTTTTTCCACTGGATCCAGCAGCAATGGTTTCTTCTGTGGGTGAAAAGCAGGAAAAAAATTACAAACAAGCTTCTATCCTCTCCTATGTCATGTCTTCTAATTTGATTTATGTCTATATGGGTATGAGTGAATTTTAGGTAATAGCAGGGAGGTGGAGATGGCTCTCCTAACATTTATGTGGAAATTTTCTTGCAAATATAACAATAAGCAAAAGAAAGTCTCCTTTTAGTTAACATCTACTTTGTGCTAAGAGTGCGCTTGTCACTAAATCTCCTTCTTTATCTCCATATAATTGAGGCTACTAAAACTCAGAAAGGTTAAATAACATTCCTAAGTTCTGCTGCTGGTGATTGTTATGGATTGAATTATGCCCCCCTAAAAGATATATTGAAATAGAGTCCTTACAGATGGAGCTAGCCAAGTTAAAATGAGTTCATACTGGAATAGGGTGGGTCCTCAACCTAATATGACTGGTGTTCTTAGGAGAGGAAATTTAGACATAGACAGTCAGAGAGATGGCAGGAGAATGCCCTGGTTTACTGACGAGCAATCACTAAAAGCCAGGATAGAGGCATGGAAGGGATTCTTCCCTAGAGCCTTCCAAGGAGCATGATCCTGCCTAGATCTTGATTTTGGACTTCTAGCCTCTAGAACTGTGAGGCATACATTTCTGTTGTTTAAGCCAACCAGTTTGTGGTACTTTGTTACAGCATCCCTAGGAAAATAAGACAGTAGGAAAGAAAGAATTCCAACCCAGATACATCTTCATTCACTCATCAAATTTTATTGAGTGCCTACTATGTGCTGTGCTAGTCCTGGGATACTTCAGAGAACAAAAGAAAGATTCCTGTTCCAGTTAGGAGAAAAGAGACAAGCAGAATAATTAAAAAGTAAATTGTGATATATAAGTAGGTGATAAGTGCTATTGATAAAAGGAAAATTGGAACAAGATCAGGCACCCAGCATAAATTATTTCTAAACCCAGGTTTCATCCCCAGACCTACATTGTCAAGATAGAATACTTCAGAAAAAAATTGAGTAGTTTTCTTTACTTTGGATATGTTTGTGTTTGGTCTATTTTCCTTTTTTCTTCAAATAATTTATTGACAAAATTTTTATGTCTCTAAAAATCTGAATAGGGCTCTTTAAAACAATACACTTAAATAGTATTTCTTCTGTATGAAAACCTCAGCATGTAGGTTATTGTCCCTCTTACGATCCTAGGAAATAAAAGACATGTGGGAACTTAGAGAAAACTTATGCACCTTAAATGGAAAGAATGCTCTTGAGCAATAAAAGAATTATCCCACTTCCAAATATGGATATTAATACATCTGTATTAAAATCCTGGATCTGGATTTTACCAGTTGAATGGCTTTGAGCAAGCCAGATTTTCTCACAAGCAAAATGAGTATTAAAACATCAGCTCTATTCACTTTATGAAAGTACTGTGATGATCAAATAACACAATATTAGAAAAGTAGTTTGCGGTTTATGGAGCACTATGTAAAGATGAGTTAGTGGTGATGATATTATATTAACATATGCTTCATTTTTACTGGGTACGAAAAGCTGATTTTGGAAGACCCATAGTTGTCCTACATATGTATTGAGACCTTTGCATTCTCATACCACAGGAGAAAGAAAAAGGAATCATCTTTTTCCTATTCAAGTACCGATGGATGCATGGTGGCCCTAATCTCACGCCGTCTTTTTGGTGTGGAGTGAGATATTGCCAATGGACACATCATAATCATAAGGTCATTGTCCTTATAGCCAGCCACTTTATACAGAATTCCTGAAATTTTCTTGATTTCAGCATTTTTTTCTCCTCTAGGATAGTAAATACTTTCTTCCCTTCTGTTATTCATGAGTTTATGAAGCTCAATGAGAGGTGAAAATCTAAAAAACAAAAAAAGTGGAAAATGATGCATAATGTACAGTCCAGTGTCTGTATCTGCTGCCAATGTAACAGAGCTCTAATTTACTCACCAAATGAAAATGTTCAAATGGGACATGAATTAGGGTTGCCCATTGGAGTGTATGTGTAAATATATGTGTGTGTGTGTATCTATGAATATGCATATATTTAAATGTGTATCTATCTATCCATTGAAGCACTACCTTTTCCCACATAGGAACTAAACATGACTATTGTGGCTACCATAGATGGAAGTGACTGCTAGTGTGCAACACAGAACTCAACTCATGAGGCATCTTCCTTTTAAAATTAGTGCAGCAAGTTTATATATATTGTATCTATTACAACTACATTGAAATTATATATGTAGTTGTCTTATCTCTCTATCATACTGTGAACTTGTGGAAGAGGGAGTCTAGAATTTTTAGTCACCCTTGTGTCCCTGGTGTTTAGTGCCATACTCGGCACATGGATGGGTGGGGCATAACAGATGGACTCTTCTGCAAAGACACTGTTGAAAGTCTGAGTGGATGATAGTTTGTGGTTGGACCCAAGAAACCCCTGAGGGTGAAGGAGACTTGCTCAGGAAAGAATTTGGGAAAAGTTGATTAGATGCCTGGTCCCATTTAACAAGACAAAGTTTCCTGGCATGACGTTAATTCCAACAGATGAGTTATAATACTACCTCATATACATAAGGTTTTTTGGTCCAGAAAACTCTTAGTTATGTGGAAACAAATCAGAAGCTGAAGTCATTGAAATGAGAGCTCAGACTTAAAGGCTACAAATTGTAAGTGTCACTAATAAGACAGGAAAAGGAATGAGAGAATGAAATGCAGTGGAATGAAGCAGGAAAAAGTGGGGATGGAATAATAAGACAATATCTTAAGGTAAAAAACGGAGTCAAATAGAGCAGCACAAAGAAACAGAGGAGGGATATATGTCAATAGGGGATTGGAAAAAATCAGCACCAAAGATCCAGAAGTGTTCTAGGAGTTTGTCCTGGAAATTATATTATAGGACAATATATGATTTCCAAAATGTTTATAGTGAAACAGAACAGAGAAATGTGGCAGAAGTCTGGGCTTCCACTGAATGGTAAAATATAACCAAGCAAAGCCCACAATTTGGACAGATCCTTCATTTCCCATGCCTGATGCATTGAAGCTATCATGGAGAGCTGCTGCAGTCATCTAGACAGCCTTTCTCTTTGTCTCAAGTTCTTCCCACCTTATGCTTCAGAATTCTTGCCTTCATTAGTGTGTTAGTCAGCCAAAGGGGTGCTGATGCAAAGTACCAGAAATCTGTTGGGTTTTATAAAGAGTACTTATTTGGGGTAGAAGCTTACAGTTACCAGGCCATAAAGCAATGTCTGCAAGGGTTCAGCCTCCCTCTTCCTCTTAAGGTTCTGTGGTCCCAGCTTCTTCCAATATCAGCTGTTTTCTGGGATAAGTCTTGTCTCTCTCTCCCAGGGCTCATTCCTCTCTGGGCTCAGCTGCTCTGCTCTCTCCACAAGGTCAGCTGTAGACTATCAGGTGAATGGCTTG
>PVKH010024236.1:0-2500 GCA_004027955.1 Chaetophractus vellerosus
GGAGCCCACTGCGCCTCCCTTACCACTCCACTCTTCCATCCCCACTAAAACTGCATCCCTCGGGTACATAATAGCTTTGGTTTTCCTTCTCTCTACCTCAAAAAAAAAAAAAAAAAAACTTTCTCTGTACCTTCAAGATGGGACTAGACCAGCTTTTTTTTCCCCCTCCTCCTCCCTTACTGCTTTTCTCACTTTTATTTTTCCTCCCAGCTTCCCCTCCCTTTATACCTTTCACTTAGAGAGCAGAAAAAAAGCACCTTAAAAGATGGAGATGGCTCCGGAGTTTTGGCTTGGTATACTCAAAATTCTTGCTACTACTGCCTATAATTGTTTTGTTAATTCTTCCCCCTGCACATACATCCAACAAGGGGAAAAAAAAGGAGAAAGAGAAAGAGAAGGAGGAGGAGGAGAAGGAGGAGGAAAAAAAGAAGAAAAAGAAAAAGCAGCAGCAGCAGCAGCAGCAAACCCTCTAAAAATCTAGTTCAGCTGGTTTGCAGGTTAAATTTGTTTTTTTTTTTTTTTAATTTTCAGTTAAAAACTGCTTCTAGTTTCTAATCTTGACCACTGTGAAATCCGTGAAGGAAGGGGGCAGGCCCATTTTTCCCAGCCAGCTCAGGGTACCTAAGCCAAGCCCCCTCCCTCACCCGTTACCTTGGGCAGCAGGGACAGAGCTACTGCTAAGAGTAGCAAAGAAATTACGGTCGGCCATGAGGGAAAATGATCAACGGAATGCAGTAGGCAGGCACTTTATCTGCAAGATTGTCAAATCCCTCAAAACAAATTTCTTAGGGAGAAGGCTGAGATGGGAGAGGGGGAGGGGAGAGGAAAGTATATTTTCTTGTCACGGTGACACAGAAGTGACACTTTGCAGGGCCTTGCCTGCCATACACACACACCCTCGTTTCCTTCCAGAGTAAAAAGGCTGTGCCTTAAAGATTTTTAACTGACCTTCCTGGAAGCAGAAGAACGTAAGCTTCCTGTGTTCACAGGCATTCCAGTAGTCAGAACGCTAACTCCTAACTCGATAACTCGCTTGACAACTGTGGAGTTTTGTAAGCTTTCCCCAGAATGAGGGGGAGGGGGGGAGGAGAGAGGGAGAGAAGAGGCACAAGAATGTAAAGGCCATCATTGAATCCCACAAAGCCGAATTACTTTTCCTGGGTTTCTCATAGGATCCAGGGCTGGGTACATTTGTCTGGGTTTAACTTAATTTGACTTGAGAAACTCAGACATCACACAGGCCTGAAATCATCCTCTTTTACAGGAAGGAGGGGTGCGTGGCTGTGCAAGGAGGGGTCAAACACAGAAGAAAGTTGAAGAGTACAAAACTCGCCCCTGATACCTTCCCACCCGAAGTGCTAAATCATTTCAACCTCTTCAAAAGCAAGCAAACAACTCCAATTTGCCAACAAACAACTCCGGTTTGCCGACAGCCCAGCCATGGGGGAACCTGGACTGTGATATATTTGAAAAGTAGAAAACATGGAAGCTTGAAGCAACAAGACCAGTTGCAAAGACTTGGTTTCTTCTGGGGGCAGGACCACCTAACACAGACAAAATGTTCTTAAATTTACCAAACCGATGGTCGAGCTGTTTAACTCCAAACCCACAGGATTGTTTTCATGGTGCATGTCTTTAAACAATCTGTTAATACGTGGGAAGAGTGAATAGCCTTTGCTCCCCCCGCCCCACCCACAAACAAAAACAAAAACAAAAACAAGAGCTGGAAGGGCTTCAATAAATAAATAAATAATTTTGAAGAGAGAGAGAGAGAGAGAGAGAGAGAAGAGAGAATTCTTAATTTTCTTCTCTTCGTTTTTACAATAATGCTCTGTGGCCCCTCCAGCTGTACTTATCTGGCCTTGCTGTGTATCAGGCGGCAATCTCTAAGACCCTTGCTACCAAAACAAAACCCTGCCATTTCCCTTTACATGGCGGGAACAAAGCAACGAGCCTCCAGTTTGACAAGTAAAAAGCCCCAACACACAGCAACCTGACTGCCTCGGACCCCTCTATTCACGCGGCCACCACACTCCGCAGCTGCCTTTGTCCCACACGCAATTTCTTAAGTAAACTCCAAGTTCTCTGCCCACTGATGGACAGCTCCCAATCACTCAGTAACAAAACTTATAAAGTGCGGCCAATAGGAGGGGCAACTTCGACTAGGAATTTGTCTTCTGGCTTTCTCAAGCGACAAGGAAAATGGAAATGGGACGATGAGCCAAAGCATTCCAGACAGAACTCCTCCTCCTTAAAACGACAAGGGAAACCTCTTGAATTTCTTCAAACCAATTCCTCCTAAGAAACTGCTTCCAGGTATTTGCTGTGCCATCGATCTGTTCCGATTCCATCCCGGGAGTGTCCCAATTTGTCAGAAGCACACCCAGGCTGAGAGCATTTCCATTAAAAATTTAAAAAATAAAAAATAAAAAGGTGATCAAGTGCTGCAAAGTTCTGTGGGATTTTAAAAAAAATTTTTTCCCCAAATCAAAATAAGAGC
>PVKH010024236.1:7500-13671 GCA_004027955.1 Chaetophractus vellerosus
AAATACACATTCTCTCTCCATTCTGGCTAGAGAAAAATTTTTATCTGACAATTTTTCATCACCCAGGAATGTGTCTCAACACAGATTAACTTTACAAATTCCTTCAGTAAATATTTTGAATTACTGATATTAAAAATATATTCAAATTAAAATTCTCTCTAAGAAGAATAAGCCATAATCATTCTCAGTTTCACTGAGAAGTCTAGATTCAACAATATAAACTTTTTATTATGGTTAAAAAAATAATATTACATATAACCAGAAAAACAAGATTTAAGCAGAATTGCATCTCGATATTCCAGTGAAGAATCAGTATCTGAAAACAAATGTTTTGCCAAGAGGTTACTCTTTGTATGTTGATTTTGGACAGAAGAATGTCAGTAGTTTGGCATAAAATGTGCTCATACGTATAGAAGCTTTATGTTTCCCTTTTGATTTATAATTAAGTTATGTAATGTTTACATTATTGCTGTTCTCGATCCAATTAAAATGAGGAGTGGCAATGGTTGTACTTTCCTCAATCAATATGGCATTGTGTCTTTCCCCATTCAAATGCCAGGGCTGGCCCCCCAAAAATGACAAAACAATGGGAATTTAAAAGGAACATAATTTAAACACCTGCCTTCATTCTGATATGTGTGTGTGTGTCTGCAATCCAATTAGTTTGTTTTCCAGTTTTACTCTATTAATAAAATTTGGGAAGTAGTAACTTTGTGTTAGTGTTTTCCCTCCTCCACCCCCCCCCATGTTGATACTCACTTAACCTACTTGCAATTCTAAAGAAGTCAACACTTGATTGTGACAACGTTCAAAAGAATTTCCTCTGCCACTAGCACAGTAAAAAAACTTTCACCAATTAGTGCAGGAAAAAAGAAGGAAAAGCCACAGTGCTGGTGCTCAAAGAGCCAGGCCTTGCGGCAAATCTGTCATGTCGAGAGGATTGATCAACAGGACGGCAATTTCTAATGGCATGTTGTCATGAAAAGTCAGCCACAGGGAGCCACCTGCTTTGCTCCTCATAGACAGCTAGGAGAGGAAGGAAGGAAGGAAGGGAGAAAGTGGGAGGGGAGAAGCGGGGAATCGCTCCCCATTCCCATCCCTGCCAGTTCCCGTTTGCTAACAATTTTGGTAAAGGTATCATGATTTTTCATTCCGTTGAAATATGTCAAGTCTCCAATCATACTCCCCTTCCTCTAAGACCGTAGTGGTTTGAAGGCAGACTCTTTCTTCCACCTCAATCCCTTCTCCACCCATTTTCAGAAAGGATTGGGGTACTTTTATTATACCTCGCTCCCTTCCTCCTTTTGTCAACCAACACTCCTTAGATCAGAAAGGCATGTGTTATGGCTTTAAATCAACCAAGGAGCATCCTGATTTAATAAAACCCAAGTTTGGAAGATTCAGGAAGACAGATACAGTAGCCCCATCAGGTGTTTTTCTCTGAGCCAACCACTTAGCCAACTGAATGTGTGTTTAACTGCTTTTGGCCTCATATTTAATGCAGCCTTTTTGTCTAGTTGAGAAATAGTTCTGAAACTAGGGCTCTGTAGGCTATAATCTAATCTACCATAATCTAATCTGCTATCAACATCCTCCGGTGAAAGTGCCGCTAATAGTTTTTTGTCGTATATTTTCTTGTACTTGATGCAACTCTATATTCCATAACCACCTCAAACTTAGCCTTGAAAACAGAAGATGTTCTGCCTCTGAACATTCCTTTAGATGGAATTATTTTCTTGGTACCAAGACTTTGATTACCAACCAGTCCAAGGAAAAGGACATTCTTTCCTCTTTGAAACGCCCTAGCCAATGGCTTCCTAGTCATTTCAAATAATGCTGTATCTCATTACCAGTACTACGAGATGCTCTAACAATACTAGTCCCCCAAAATGTCAAGCTATTGAAGGGTACTAGAGGGACTCAACACTAAATCCCAACATTTGAAAAAGTGCTTTCCACAGGCCTGATCTTAGAGGGTCTGTGTGGTTGCACTCCACGAAAGCTACAAACACAAAGCCATCTTCGTCACTTCCATGGGGACGGTCCAAAATATCACGGTGACCTACTGTACCAGGTAATTTTCATACTTTAAACACTCACAAATATACTCGTCCCCTCCATCTACTTTGAACATATGAAAAAAGTCAAATAAAAGTTAAAGAACTTTTAAGTTCACGAAACCAAATCCCACTTGGCATGCAAATCACGTACTGTAACCTTTTATTGGCGGAGCCTCTGGTCTCATCAGTCGATGAAATTCTCAGCCCGCGGCAACAGCTTAGCCGAGGGACACAGACCAATGAGAAAATATTCATTGTGTTAGCATTTCAAATGGCGAGAAAGGAAGAAGAAGCGCTAACTGATCACTGCCCGTGGAATTAATTGGATATTCCAAGAATAATGTCTCTCACTGAAGATCCTTGGAGGCCGAGCGCGGGTAGAGACCACATTTTGTGCGGTGCCTTCAAAAAGAGACCGCTTGGGGGTACTGGACATATTAGGGTTTTAGCGCATTTCCCTAAAGGCCAGAAAATAATCAGATGCACTGAACCAAACTCAACTAATCCAATCCATAATTATACATACAAATCCAATAAACTTTGCCACATTACTGGAAAATTAAACTATTATATTGAAACCTTCGATAACTTTATTTTAAAAAACTTTAAGGGGCACCATTGCTAAGAAGTTGTTGTTTTTTATTTGGGGGGGAGTGGTGGTGGGAGTGTGGCCGAGAACTTTATTAATTTTTGCCTGCAAGTTAGAGCCTCCTGTTATGCTAAGAACTGATGTTAGTGCCAACGCAGTTTCTTTATTCAGGTTGGGATTTGCGTTTCGGCTTTATTGCACATAACCCGAGCATCTGCAATGACCCTGGCCCATATTATTAGTCTATCTTTCCTTAAGACACATCTTAATCTAACCTTTTTAAGACTCTTTTGCTTTCAAACTCAAAACAGCATAAAAAATAAGCATTGTTGGTGGCACCGGGAGCCTGAACTAAGGCCCTGGCGTGGTCCGAAGCAACAGCCCCCTGGATAAACAGCTGCTGGTGAAACTAAATAACCATCGGAGACCAAAAGGTAAGGAGGGAAAAATGAGATTAGGAACCTTCCCAAATGTTCCATCTCTCCTATCGACCACTGGCCTAGCGTGAGGTGTCAATTTTGACTCCAAAGAGAGCACACGAATTCGCAGCGGTCCCATTATGCGGTCTCTGCTCTCATTGTAAATTCTGTCAACGAAGTCAATCTTATTAACTTCCGCACTGGTTCACACATGACATTTTCTTCAATTTTCTTGCTGACATCAAAAACATCAATTAGCAGCCCGAAAATAGGAAGGAACGAATGACAGCGCCTGATAACGTCGACTATTTGAAGCCAAGGGTAAATCTATTCTCCGGTTCTGAATGCGTTCATTACAATTGCATTTTCAAAGAAGACCTCCAAATAGCAAAGAAAATTAAATTTATCATCTAGAAATGCCTAGAAATTGTTTTTTTAATCCTATGTCTATCTCTCAATCCCAGAGCGTAATACAAAGTATCACAATTGAGTTTTATGATAACATGCCACGACTTTAATACAAAGTTTATAAAATATGCAGCCTGGGCCACACTTACTAACAAATAGCAAGTGTAAGGATTGGAAAAAATTTGCCCAACAGACTGCAGCTTCGCCTTGTAGGGTTCATCCATTTCCTGGGCTGTCACTGTGAGGCCAATCTGTAGACGAACACACACACACACACACACACACGACCAGTTGGTTAAAAAGTGTCAAGGAAGGAAAAGAAAAGATAACTAAGGTCTATAGTTCAAAAGTCCAAAGGTTTTTATGGAAAGCAACCAATATTACACCTCCCTATTAAATAAAAATTTTTTTACTGTTCACATACCCTGTATCTCCTCTGTAAGAAACAAGTTTTTGAATAAAATCTCAGCTCCCACCAGTGACCAACCAAAGACACATGTAAGCCTTGTCCAAACAGAACAAGCCTGAGACAAAACAATTACTCATGTGCCCTGACACACCCCACCTAATTATCCCCCATTTCACTCTCATTGACTTTTCTCTCCAAAATCAAGTAAATAAATAATATAAATGTCAAGTGTTCTCCCCTGACCAGAAAATTAAAATGCCACGAGCAAATCCTAGTATAACCCATCTGGCAGGGCTGAGCCAGCAGACTTGGAAATAGTTGGGAATGGACCGAATGTCATAGCACCAAAAATTGGGTTTCAATAGGCTTAAGAGAAAACCCTGTATTTATTTATTTTATTATTTATTGGGGGGGGGGGGTGCGGTGCGGGCTAATGCGCCCACTTTGCGAGGCACCGTCTCCGGCTGCATCACATCTCCGAGGGAGGCAGGCGACGCGGCTGCCGTGCCCGCCCCAGACGCGCCTCGGACGACTGGCGGAACAGAAAGAGCAGCTACACCCTGGTAAACAGAGCCCATTCCTGCGGCCCATTGATTTTTTGATCTTTTGACATTTTTTAGTTGTTTCCATTCCCTTCCTTGTCTTGTCTTCAATGTCACAAAAGACAAAAATGTCTGAACAATTGAGGGCAGAGATATCTATTAGCTGTCAGACCGCCGTTTTCCCGGCATTGACTAAGCGCGCACACCACACAGAATGCCGAGAACTGGTAAGATGACAAATTGTATTTTTTTTTTAAATTCTTAAATAGGGATAATCATATTCCAATACCTTGCCTTCTCCTAGCCAACCAAAACACGCTGTGAGAGGCGGGAATGAAACCTCATTGCATCCTTTTCTGTAATTTCTATTATGTTAGCTACATTTGCTGGGGGGGGGAAGAGAAGAAAATCCCTTCAAGGAACAACCGACTAACATATTTCAGGTTGCAGCATCTGAGAGGCAAAGCAGATCTTCCTGATTATTTTCCCCTAAGAACTGCTTCGACAGTTGCAAGTACCACATTAATAAAAGAAACAATTTGTTATACTTAGGGATGAAAGTCGGCAAAAAAAAAAAAAAAAGGAACTGATGTCCCTTAAGTTATTTGTTTCCCCCTGAAGACAAGCAAAACCATTCTTTGAAAAGCTGTTAAATTGTAGATTTGAAATACAGCCAACCTCAACTTTCTAAACCTAAAATGTGAAATTTATCATTCCCATTAAATAACGCCCCGACAGGAACACTTTAAAAATGGTTTCAAATGGGTTCTCTCTGCTTGTGATTTGACTGCAATGAATATGCTGCACATCTATGATTCCAAAGTTAAAATTCAAAACACACTCATACTGCGCTTTCCTTCAAAACCAATAATCAACGATTTATATATAAGAAGGCTAAAATGGATCAACTTTACACTTACATTTGAGATGACAAATGATTTTCTTTCAAGGAAGCAGTACGTTCAGGGCATAAGTTTTCTACATAAATATTTGCGTGCAATTTAAAAACATAAAAATATTTGGTTTAAAATCTATTTTTTAGAAACCCATTTTATAAGGAAATGATTTTTAACCCTTGTTAAAAGAGGCTCAAATTTGTGGAATGCACTTTTAAAAGACACTAGAAAACAACTGTTTCAATTTAGAGTAACAAACTCATAATCTTAAAACCAACTATTTTAAGAAATAAGCAAAGGAGTATCCAGATTTAATCTAATCTGGACTTTTATTTCTATTTCATTTACATAGCGTCTACTTGACATTTAACATCTAATGTTTACTTTCCTATTTTCAACTACACTTTTGAAAGAAAATAGATATTTTAAAGTACTGGTACATGTTTGCAATCTTATAGCACAAGGGAAAATATTAATTACGTGTAATATTGAGGTTGCAAGTGATAAAATAGAACTAATTCAAATTCAGGGGGAACAAAGCCCTATTACGTTTAAGAATTGTATAAAATAGCCTAACAATACTTACAGTATTAAATCTATGATTTTCAAATATAGAGTCAACCCACCAAATACAAGAACAAATTTATAAACTCCAAAAGGGGAAGAAGAAATGGTAAATTAAATTTTTCATCATTTTATCAAGAAAATATGTGTTTACAAACATCATCAATACAGCTGTTCTGCTGCCTGACAAACTAATTTCTGCATCTGTATCAGTTACATAAACCTATGTTTTCTGAGTAGAGCACACCAGAGGCAAATAAGCTATTTCAAACATTTTAGCAAAG
>PVKH010024237.1:0-13670 GCA_004027955.1 Chaetophractus vellerosus
GACGCTGTTATCCATTCAGTTGACTGCTTATAAAAGGGAACTGATTTCAACATTCGGAGAGAATTTCCCAGCTCGTCGTTTGACAGCGAACTTCTCCCAGGAACTCATCGACGACCCTTCATCAGTCTTTCATCGGAGCAAACTCATCGAGGACCCTTCATCAGTCTTTCATCGGCGCCCCTGGCTTGCAGCCTGCCAGTGGAACCTGGACTTGTGTATCCCCACGGTCACGTGAGAGACTCTTATAAAATCTTATATTTTTAACAGAGATCTCGTGTTGATTCTGTTTCCCGAGAAAACCCTGACTAGAACAATCCCTCTCTCTCTTGACCTGTGTCAGACCTGCATCATTTGTCTCAGATTCTTCTCACCTTCCTCTGCATCTTCCCCCTTTAGCCTTCACAGATATTCCCACATAAATCTCTTGCATATGTAATTCCATCTATGGGGGGGAAACGTCTGTCTTCATACATGGCCACTCATGAACACACATCATTGTAAATTTTGTACCAAATCCCTTGTAAGCTTCATAGAAGTGGATCTCCTCATCTCTCTGCATTTACTTACTCAAGAACACACAAAAATAGCTAACATTTCAGGGCTCAGAATGTTAAGAAATATATGCAACCAGATTAATGAGCCAGGCCCACCTTCTGAATTACCTTGATTAGTTCATACTATTAACCAGACTATACAATATAATCAAGCAACTTCCAACTGGGGCCCAAACAAGAGACTCCTCAAGAACAGTGGTCACAGCCTTCTAAGATGCTCTATAAAACTGGCATGTTTGGTATCAAATCAGGAAAGCAAAAGGAAAAAAAAAAAAGATGGAAGAAAGGGAGGGAGGGAAGGAAGGAAAGGAAAGGAAGGAAAGAAGGTTAGTATGAGATAGCACTTAGTTTGCTTCTTAAAAATTTTCTAAAATTGCCAAGTAGCAGCAAACCTCCTGATCTAGATCAGTTTAATCTATATAGAACCATCCACAGCAAAATTTGTAGTTTATTATTTTTTGGTGAGATGTTACTCTGATGAAAATTATAGTAAAGCAGCTTTTCTTTCCCTCTCTATGGTCATCTAAATCTCACAAAGGACCACCATACCAAGAAACCGAGAGAGCCTACAACAGCAAGCAAGAGAGTCTTTGGCTATATAGATTGGTAATGTCCACTCCACTCAATTAGAGGTGGAGTGGACATTACCATTCCAGAATCCTCAAGACTGAGGAATGAACTATGGACTAAACTGGACTTACTGGTATTCTACTATAGACTTATTATGATTCTAGCAATGGAAGAAATTACAACATTGATGTGGAGGCAGTGGCTGCTGGAGGCTCTGAGGAAAAGGAGAGGGAAAAACAGATGTAATACGGAGGCATTTTCAGGACTTGGGAATCATCCTGAATGACATTGCAATGACAGATATAAGCCATTATTTATCTTCCCATAGCCTGCAGAATTGTGTGGGAGAGAGTGTAAACTACAGTATAAACTATAATCCATGCTCAGTGGCAATGCCTCAAAATGCGTTTATCAATTGCAATGAATGTGCCACACTAATGAAGGATGTTGTTTATGTGGGAAGATGTGGGAGGTATGGGGAGCAGGACATATGGGAATCCTTATATTTTTTATGTAACATTTACGTAATCTAAGTGTCTTTTAAAAATAAAAAAATTTAAAAATATTTTAAAAAAGAACTTCTATTTGTATGTATGTTCCAATAACTAACTAACTAAATAAATAAATAAATCTCACAAAGGGAAGACTGGCATGCTTAAGAAGGATATGGTACTTTCTTACTCCAAACTTGGAACCATGATGCTAAAAATACCAAGACAAACACATGAAACTTCTTTTTGGAGGGGCTTAGGGAAGCCCAGGAAACAACAAAGACAAATGATAATGTAGAGAAGAGCTGATAATCATAATTGTTACAACCACTATCAACAACAACGATTTATGAAGCACTTTTCATGCTAAGATACAAGATACAGAACAGAGGATGTACCAGAAGTGTGTGAGGTACAGCTTGGTCCTCTGAAGGCATATTGTCTACTCAGGGAAATTGGACACAAAGGGATTCGAATATACATGTCAATGAGCTAAAATCAGAATTCCAAAGAGGAAAAATCCTCAGATTTGAGTCAGAGCAGCTGCCAAACAGGATTTTGAGGTAGGTCTTAACGAAAGAGTAAGAATTTGACAGAAAAACAAGTAAGGTGCCCATTCCTAAGTCCAGATGGGGAAGCTACCAAAGGCAAGGCAAGACTAAAGAAAAGCGGACAGTGAGATGAACAGTTTGGTGGGAACAAGGGGGCTCCTAGAGGTGGGTATTGAAATGACAAACTAGACAAACAAGTGAGAGCAAACGTACAAATTTTAGACATTATTTTGGAGGAAGTAAAGAGCCTCTTAAGGAAAATATTGTGTTCAAGGTAGAATGTGGTATTTTAGGACAGTCAGTTTTTAAAATGTACCTTTATTTGCTTATTTGATCGTGTATTTATTCATTTATTTGCTTTGGTTTATTTTAATTTTTATGGTGGCCTGCTCAAAAGACATTAGGCTTGCCTCATCAGCTACCACAGAAGCCACTGGAACCAGTTAAAGCTGAAGTTTCTCTCAATCTAGGCATAAACTCACATCCCTGACACAGGGATTGAGGATGTTTTTCTTTTTAATTTTTTTCTCTCTCTTTCAATATACTTAGAAAGTGACACAGTAAGTATATCCCTCATTCTCATTCTACTATCTTTTTCTGTGAGACCTAAATCTACCTCTTTTTAAATACCTTCCTAAACCATGATTTTCATTTCTTTACAATCTTAATTCACTTCAATCTTCTTCTTTTTAATTGAGTCATTAAGTGTGCATGCATAGATATATGAACATTTTCACATATTTTCCCTTTGGGATCACAAATTTGCATATTCAATATCAAATGCATTAACTTCTTCCTTCTAAACCTCTTCTTCTTTAGGTAGTCACAAAGATTGAAAATGCTTTTACTAATGACCTACGCATCCAAACTAGAAACCAAACCATGGAGCCATCTGGCCTCAGTCCCTTTCACCACCTTTCTTCCTAATTCCATGGCCTACAAATTATAATGAGTCTACATCCCTAACTATACTCTTTTCCCCATTTTACTGTACCCACTGCCACATGCTTTCATTCAAGCCTTCATCAGCTCTCACCAGGCTTCTGGGAGCAGTGTCCTAATTGCTCTCTTCATTTCTGTCTCCGCACAATCCCTTCACCAGATTTTCTTCCTCATTGCTAATGGAGTGGTCTTTCTAAATCCTGTCTGATGATGTTGCTTTCCAGCTTCAAATTCTCCATGGCTCCTCAATTTTGAAAGGATAGTTTACATTTTGTAACATGACTATTGAGTCCCATCACAGCCTTTCTCTGAAGCCTTCTGAACACCTTTCCCAACCATTCTGTATTTTTGCCTCCCCATTTTGCCTGTTACAACTCAGGCTGGGATGCTCTATTCCTATCCTCCTACTATCAACACCGCCTCTAGAGATCAAAATCCTTTTCATCTTTTAGTTCAAAGATACCTCAAGCTGAACTCCAAACTGAAAGTTAATTTTATCTTTCACCAAACTTCTAAATCACTAAACACAATCTCTCTGGTTGTATTTAACTTTTGCCTTGTAATATGAATAATCATACATACTGTAGCGACTGTACTATAAACTCCTAAACACTGTACATGCCCCCACACACTATTCTACAAAGGAAGTTTCATGATAGCATGGACTTGTTGATTTTCTTTACTGCTGTAGCACCACAATAGTTCCTGGCACATTAGAGACCCAAACATGTTTTTGAATGCATGAATAAATAAATGAATAAAAGAATAAAGAAGGGTTGATTTACATCTAATTCAACTTTGCAGTCCACATTTTTACTTGAGAGTCAACAAATCGATAATTTGCTGAGTGAATAGAATACTTAATAGAAATTAAAAGACAGAATTAAAAGAAAAAGGTTTAACTCAAAATTTCTCAATGAATCCATTTTTCTCTGCTGTGACCTCTGAATGATCAGTCTAGTTAATAATAAAAACATGTCTTGAACACCCCAGAGTGTAAAACATTCTCTCTAATTAAGCAAACTCCTCCCATGGATTTATAGAATACAAGTGGAAGACAGCTGATGAAGTCTGATGGAATGCCTGCATAAATCTAATACCTAATTGCTGGGAGAGATAGTGCTACAGTGGAAAGACCTGAGGTAGCAAAATCTCACTTGAAAATTAGAAAACCTCCTTTTGCTAACAAATAAGCTTTCTCTTAATTAAATAGAGAGAGAGATTGCGACTATAAGTCACATAGTTAAATCAGTGTTTTCCAACTTGGCCTGATAATAAAAACTACCAAAAAAGGGATGTGAAAATTACAAATTTAACAAATCAAATCAAACAATATATGTAAAGTTTTACATCCCAAGCCCAAGAGGGATTTATCCCAGGTATGAAAGGTAGTTAAACATGTAAAAATCAATAAATGCAATTCACTATATGAATAGGATGAAGAAGAAAAACCATATGACCATGCCAATTGACACAGAGAAAGCATTTGAAAAAATGCAATTCCATACAAGATTAAAAAAAAAAAAACTGTCAGCAAACAGAGAGGAACTTCCTCAACTTGATAAAGAGCACTTACAAACAATTTACAAATAACATTTGTAATGGCAAAAGACTGAATACTTTGCCCCTAAGATTAGGAACAAAACAAGGATGTCTCCTCTCACCACTCTTAGCATACTACAGGAGTTCTAGTCAATAAATCAAGAAAAAGAAGTAAAAAGCACACAGATTGAGAAGGAAGAAATTATCAGTATATGGCATATATGATTGTCTACGTAAAAAATAGCAACCAATCTGCCAAAACACTTAGGGAAATAATCAGTGAATTAGCAAGGTCACATAAATCACATTTCTATGTATTAACAACAAATATGCAGAAAATGAAATTTAAAAAGCAATGTCATTTATAATTGCTCCAAAGAAAATGAAATACTTAACTTAGGAAAATGTACAGGATCTGTATGCTGAAAATTATGTATTGATGAAAAGAACCAGTGAAAATGTGTATTGTGTTCATGGACTAAAAGACTCAACCTAGTAGTGATGTCAGTTTTCCCAAAATGACCTATAGGTTTACTGCAATTCTATCAATAGCCTGACAAAACGTTTTTGCAGACATAGACAAGTTAATTAAAAAAATGTATGTGCAAAAGTAAAGGCGAATTTAGCAAATGAAAAATAAAATGGGAGGATTCCATCTACTTGATTTCAAGACTTAATATCTATGAATCTACAATTATATCAAAATAAAAATTTAATAAAAATGATAACTCTCTGCAGAGTCATTTATAACCCCACAAACAAGTAAGTCATCTCCATTCCAATGGAAGGAAATTACTAGAGCTATGTTTAATAGCCCAGATCCAGAAAAAAGAGTAAAGACATAATTTTATTCAACTCAAGGTTTTTCCTATTAGAACCTTCAAAGTGCCACTATTTTACAGACTTGCCGTTAGGACGTATTACGGATATGGTGAAAGGTGTCAATAAATTTTCTTGAGTCCTATTCTTGGCTGAAAGTCACCAACCATCCCTCTTATATGTGTACATTTACACTTGGCCTTTAAGAGAACAAAAAAGTGTGTCTTTCGAAAAACAGCCAATGGAATTTAAAATTTAGGAAGTATCCTTTCTCCATTCTACTGAATTCAAAGGAACTTTCAATCCAAAGGAACTGCTGTAATAGTCAAGATATTCACGGCCTGTGTTTCATTAGGATTAGGAACCTTGTGGGCTAGATTAATTCTGTGGTTAGGAGCAAAAGGCTGAGAGCTTTCTGCACCCACAAAACCCAGCCCAGAGTCTGGACCCAGATCGAGCTGCTCAGCAAACTGTCCTCAGAGTTTAACCATGTGTTTGAGTGTCTCTCCTCTTCACTAGAATTTGAACTTCTTGAAGTCAGGAACTGGGTGCATTCATCTCTAAATCCCTATACCTATACTGAAATATGCTCAATATTTCTTTTAGATGAGTGTAAATGAAAGCGAACCAGAAATTGTATGGAAAACGCAATTCCAAGTATAAGCCTAGAGAGAGACTGTGTCAGGGATGGACAAGTGATCTTAGATCTTACTCACATTGGAATTAGAAGGCATAGTTATGTAAATATTAAAGTTATTACATTAGTATAGTACTAATTAGCATATTAGTAGCGTTAGAATGACCTCATACTAGCACCAAAACACTTCCCAAGATTGCGCCCCAATAAAATATATTCAGATTTCTTTCTCAAAAAATTCTCATTATGGTCAATATATGCATTATCGTAGCATAGAAACAGTCATAGTTAATGTGCTTAAATATTGCTTATTATTTCATTTTTCATATATGCTTGTAAAGCCAGCTTAAATATATGTGCTCAAGAACTGATTTGAAATTGTGCCAATATGAATTTTAAGTGGGAAACGACAACAGACTTGACAATTCACAGCCTTATCTGCACACAGTTAAGTTTCTAAATTCAACTTAGAGTCACTCTGCATTTGTGGCTTTAAACAGGAATACCTACATTCTGAAAAGGTAGCAGGAAAGCGAAATTAAGGCTCAGTGATAAAATAAGAAGTATATTTCTAATTCTATGATATGGGCTGTCAGAATCTTACATAAGAAAATACTGTCCCTCAATATTTGTTTTAAATTCATAAACTCAACAAACTTCTTGGATCAAAATTTTATTCTAGGAAAAAACTTATTTTTAACACCTGAGTGTCCAAAATTAAAAATAATAATAATAATTTTTGAGGAAAAAAGGATTAAAGAAGAAAAAGTTTCTCTACATGAAGGAAATTTTAGATATATTTCATTTCAAACCTTTCTCCTTTGCTAATCTACTTTTGTCTCTTGTACTTTAGCTAAAAAAGCAAAAGGCTATAAGAATGTTTCTGAAACTACTTTTGTTTACTACAACTAGATCAGTTCTGCAAAGTTACTTTTTTACATGTCAACTAAACAGTGGTGAATGCTGATGAGTTGAACAGTATTGCTTTCATGCTACTTCTTCTGCAAAATTAAGCTAAGTCTTCCAAAAGTAGATACCAAGCAGTTCTTAATAGACTACACTGATTAAAATAAGCAGTTTGTTGGTAATTTCTTCTTGCGTCCATGGAAGAATACAAGTATTTCAACTAGAGAGCTCTAATCCTCATGGCTTCTGTAAAAGCCCCTACATCCACTAAAGGGTTACTGACCCAGAACAAATAAATTAATAAGCTTTAGTAATTATATTTGGGTCATTTTATTTTAAACCATGAAATCAAAAGCTCTGTTCACATTAGTGTATGAATTGCTGTAACTAGCCACTGGGACTTCCTTGATACACAAGCCATCTGTGAATGCACTCAGAATGTTTTCACTCTAGACACAAAGGTTTCATGTCTCTTTTTTTAACCCACTAGTCATCTTGTTCTCTCTCCAGGGCTCTACCCGGAGGGAAGCTCTCAACATTCCTTTTGCGGGTGATTAGGAGATTTCACGTGGATGAACAAAAAGGAAAGAAGCTTTTCATATGCTGGCATCTCCTGTTTTTCAGTGAAACTATTCAGGAAGAGACAGCCTTGAGAAATCCCTCTGCAACCACACACCTGCCTTTCTCCATTATCCTCTGAAGAGTTGGAATGGGCTGGTGCCTTATAAGAAATCATGAAGGTCCGGGTCGGGAATGCCAAAGAATGATATCACTTAATTGTGTTTGCCTGATCATTCAACACACTGGACGAAGTCACCAGAATACTAGGAAGCAGAGAAAGCTGGTGGTGTTGAAAGGAACTGGTAGGCAAAGCCAATCAATCCAAGACTGGAAGATTGGAAAGAAAGGAAGAGAGGAGTCTGGGTTTTTTGCCAGGCTGAAGTTTAAAATGAAATCCTCTTCACTTGCCGTGTCCTCTTGACTTACCAAATGGTGATGGGACTCAGCCTCAAAAGAGCAGAAAACTGTAGGATAGGTCACTGGGATATTCATGTGAAATGGTTGGTTTTCACACAACCTGTTATACAAGAAAAATGAAAAATAGAAATGAGCATAACACACATATATTTTGTAAATCTGCTTATGTGAAAATAACTTTACAACCCAAGCCAATACTCCTTTTAGGAAAAAGAAAGTAAGGAAATGGTAGTTTTTCTCACAGGCCTTCACCCATGGAAGTATGTTGTATAGTGCTCAAAAGGCAAATGCTTACTTAACTCAGGTTTTAAAACTTAGGACGAGAATGCTTAACTATTATGAAAAGGAAGATATATATCTTCATATATATGTGAAATGGGATAGAAAATGGAGGAAATAAATGTTACACAGGGAATTTCCCCCTTAAACCCTCAGTTGTCTTGATTAATTATAAGGAAATAGTCTTGTATAACTACAGTACAGTTAAATACTTTAATAAACTTAACATTAATTCAGTACTTTTACCTCATCTGCTATCTGTATTCCAATTTTGTCAGGTGCCCCAATAAAGTCCTTTATTGCTTTTGTTCACTCTAGTACAGGATCCAATCTGGGGTCAGATATTGCATTTAGTTAACACATGTCTTTAGCTTCCTTTTATCTAGAACATTTCCTTGGACTTTTTCATTTATGACATTGACATTTTTGAAGAATGTGTCACTTACCCCTTTCCCCCACTTTTCTTTTTTAAGATTTTATTTTTTTATTTATTATATATCCCCCCCTTTCTGCTTGTTCTTGCTGTGTTCATTTTTGCGTTCCTCTGTGTCTGCTTGTCTCCCCCCAGTGCGGTGACCCGCCGAGTCAGCTCACTGCGCGGTGGCCCACCTGGTCGCTGGGGCTTGCCCTGCCTGCGGGGGCTTGCCCTACCCGTGGCGGCTTGCCCTGCCCGCAAGGGCTTGCTCTGCCCACGGGGGCTTGCTCTGCTCGCAGCGGCTTGCCTTCTCAAGGCAGTCTGCCCGCTCGAGGAGGCCCTGGGAACCGAACCCGGGTCCTCCTATGTGGTAAACTGGCACCCTACCAACTGGGCTACAGCTGGCCCCTCCCTCACTTTTTGAAAAGAATGTTTCTCATGTTCTGTCTGTTTCCTCAGGATTAGGTTCAGTTTATGCATTCTCAGCCAGAATAACACAGAGAAGATGCTGTGTCCTTCTCAGGGAATCACATATGGAAGCACATGAGTCAATTTGTCCCTCATAGATGATGTGATTTTTGATCAGCTGATCAAAGTGTTGTCCAATTTCTTCACTGTATAATGATTATTTTTGCCTTTGAAATGAATAGGTATAAGGAGATACTGTGAGGCTTAGATACCATAAAGGAAAGCTCATACTTTTCCCTTGTTGGTAGATTGATTGATCTATATATTACAAATAGGGACTTGCAATTTCCTATATTTTATGGCTTACTATTCATTACTGTCCTTAATCTTTTAGGTATTCAAATTTGCATAGGATTCTGAAATGAATTTATAATGGCTTTGTGCTTTAGATTTTATAAAATAATAAAATTATATATGTCCAGATCTGCACAATAACAGAAAGAATACTGAATTCCCATCTTGGGGAGCTACATTCTCTAATATGACAGCAAGAATCCACCAAATGCAAGGGCAAAGCCTAGTGAAGGAAGACAGACCATTATGCCAGGCCCTTGACATTGATGATTGTACTTATGAACCTTTTCTTGTGAAATTAAAACTTAGCCTAGTATCATATACTGCCTAAGAGTTACCTCCTGAAACCTCCTTGTTGCTCAAATGTGGGCTCCCTCTAAGTCAAACTCAGCATATAAACATACTACCTTCCCCCTGTCATGGGACATGACTCCCGGGATGAGCCTCCCTGGCACCAAGGGAATATTATCAAGCACCAACTAGCCATGCATCTGGAAAAAGACCTTGACCAAAAGGAGGAAATGGTAAATACAAATGCATTTTTATGACTAAGAGTTTTCAAAGTGAGTTGGGTGGTCATTCCAGAGGTTATGACTATGCAAGTCTCAGCAGGATCTCATTGACTGCCACATTAAACACTGCCTCAAATAGCAGGGCTACTGAGGGCTCTAGACATATCAAGAAATTATAAACAGGGCAGTCAGCTCAGGAATTCAGCACCCTGTCAGTAGGGGTTACTTTGGGATTTATGTTCCCCAGTGTAACAGAATTAGACTCATTTATAGGTTCTGTACTCATGGCTCTTCTGCACCTTTTATTTGAACCTATCATTGGCACTATACTTCATAAATATATGTCCCAGAGACTTAAATCTTTGGTCCATCCATGTGCCAGTTGAGCCCTGAATTTCAACAGAGTTGCAACACTTATGCTTCAGTTCATTGGACTCATCCACCACAACAAGGAGATGATGATGGACAACACACATCCTAAGGAACAGAGAGTGTATGTATCTGCAAGCAAGATAGTTCCATCCATCTGCCCCATGGGATCTAAACTCCCTCTCAATTAGAAGCAGAGTAGGCATCACCAGTCCCAAATCCTCAAGATTGGGGAATGAACAATGGACTAAAGTCAACTTATTATTATTCTACTATAGACTTATTATTATTCTAGCAATGGAAGAACTCTTATCATTAATATAAAGGCAGTGGCCACCAGAGGTTCTGAGGGATGAGAGAGGGAAGAATAGGAGTAATGTGGGGGCATTTTCAGGATGTTGGATTTGTCCTGCATGACATTGCAGTGATGGATATAGGCCATTGTGTATTTTGTCATAACTTATAAAATTGTGTGGAACAAAGTGTAAACTATAACGTAAACTGTAGTCTATGGTTAGTAGAAATGCTTCAATATGGGTTCATCAATTGTAACAAATGTACCACACTAATGAAGGATGTTGTTTATGTGGGAAAGTATGGGAAGAGGAAGGAGTGGGGCATATGGGAATCCCTTATATTTTTTATGTAACATTTATGCAATCTAAAGCTTCTTTAAAAATAAAAAAATCAATCATAAAAAAATTACCTATGTCCATAAATGTGCATGTGTTAATATAACCTTATGGACCACAAATGAAGATGAAATGGAGCATGCGTTATTTACAAACAACCAAAAGAAATTTCTAAGAGCCTCCTGGGTCTTATAAATGGCATTCTACCAATTTTTAAAATACATGCTGGCATAAATAAAACACATTTAGATTATCATCAACATAGACAATTTCTAGGCTGTTCAAGATATATAGAACTGTGGTAAAATGAAATGGCCACTAGCTTGTTTCCCATAGTGGTCCATGAGGGATCCTTCCAAGGAAGACATAAAAATCCCCATAATTATTATTTAACATTTATTTGGCACCATACATGTATAGAGAGCACTGTGATAAAATTGTGCTTAGTCAATAACACACTCTGGGCTCCGAGGAGCTTACAGCTTGAGGATGGTGATAATATACCTAATTGGGCAGTGCTATACCATGGAGAGGAATTTCTTCTTGAGAATGTGTGTTGCTTCTGCGGTATATTTAGGAATCCATAGATGAATTTAGTTTTTATAAACGACTCCTCAGTGTAATTGTTAAAATACAAATAAAAATGAAATTTACCCACACAGCCTAGTGAGAAGGGCAACGTGGACTCTTATAAAGTAACCCTTGGAGTTTCAAAATTGCCCTTTTTCCTCCTATAACCTCAAAGGCAGGCTGAGTTAATAAATATCTGTTATTCGATGCATCTAGCTGCACAGTCAGCTGAACCTCTGCTTCTCCCTGTGCTAAATGGTGATGAACAGATGTAGGGTAGTAGAGCTGAAAATTAGGAGTTGAAGCACATGGATTAACTGAGCTAAGTTGGTTAAGTGTCTGAACCTCTCTGAACCCCTTCCCGAAACACTTCCAACAGCTCTTCGCCACTCTATAAATATTTAAACTTGTTTTAGGTGCATTTTTCAAGTAAGCCTTCTTGCCTTTTTTATTTGAAAAGCACACATACTTCAACCGTTCTTGGTATTTTATCCTGAACTTCATTCCCAAACTTTTCAATTAAGTACTACACATTTTGGTAATATGTAGCTTTAATCCGATATACTTTGATATAAGATACAGAGCCACTAGTTAATATCCTTATCATTGTTACCTATTTTTTAGTGAAGAAAACAAAAACAGAGAACGGATATCATATTTGGGACTTACCACTCCCATTAATTTAAATATTTAATAAAGGGTTAATTCCATTAGGCTAGACATTCTGAGGATACTGGAAAACACTGGATTTTATATATTACCAAGATTTCCAGTCTTATAGGGCTGCCCTTATCTTAAAAACTCAGACATTCCCTGCCTTGGGGGATTTCTCATTATTGTTACCCTCTCTTTGGCCCACTCTGTGTCTCTCAGACCTGACACCCTCCCTCCATGTTCTGATTTCCAAATTCCTGCTAAACTCAAGGCATAGCTAAAGCTCTTTTCTCTTTCACCCAATTAAACACCAAGCCTTTCTGCTAAAGAAGGACCTCACTGCTGTGATGCTCACCCTTGAAACTGCAAAGTGCCAGCAGACACCATGAAATCACAGTGTTTCTTTCAACATGAACAGTTTTTTAGGTAGGCCTTCCTTCTTCAAATTGTCTTTTTAAAGGGAAGGGAAACAGTAAAAAGACAAGCTATTCCAATCTACAGAAAAACCCTAAGGAGTTATGGGTTGCTTTCCCACCCTTCTATATCTAAATTCTCCCTTATTTTAACCTTTTACTTGGCCTTACCTAAGCTGAGAGAACTGCTTGAGAGATTTATTTATACCGTAGAATTGCCTTTGCCTTCTAAACCTTCTTCTTACCTATAAAAAGATGGATTAAAAACTCTTTATTTCAGTCTTATTTATTTCAGTCTTTGTTTTGGTGGAAGACTGAAAAAAAGATTTCAAACTGTTTCTCTTATAAAATGGATCAACTTTCTACAACTTCTTTTTCCTGGTGTTTCTTGCCTTTAGAATATTCTACTTTTACATCAAGCAGGATCATTAAGTGCTTAGTGGATACTGCTAAACAAGTTTGTCAGTGCTTAAAATTACAACATTCACATGGATGTTTAAATAGCATAATATATTTACAATTATAGAACAAAATTCAGAAAGAAATAATATAAATAAAAGCTGTTTTCACCCCTTCCCACACACTAATGCATAACTCCATTCCATAACAGCTATTATTATGCAACTTTTTTTTGATTCTAGAGTTTAAGATTCTTAAAATTTAAAAAAAAACAGAAATAATATAATATGTATCTCAGAAAAATAAAATAGATAAAATACAATTACCGGGTACTATATATGATACAGCTCTTAGTCCTTAAATAATAAAATATTACAGTGACTGTAAGAATGGAAATACATAGCTCAATGAAAACTTCAAGGCAATATACAAAATATATGGTTTGTTAAAACTATTTTATATAAAAATGCCCATAATATTTTAAAATAATTTTTATTAAATTACAAAGTGGGACTTACATTTCTAGCAGGCTAGCTAATCCTGACTTTATTTATTGAATCAATTAAAATGCTGGAAGATAGACAGATGGATGGATAGAGAGACAGTAGATAGATAGATAGCATTAATCTTTTGCCATATTTCTGAGTTGATGCAGAAGAAGGAATCTACAGAAGT
>PVKH010024238.1:0-13670 GCA_004027955.1 Chaetophractus vellerosus
CTTTAAAAAAAAAAAAAAAAAAAAGAACAGGGCAATGCTGATTTAAATAAGTGTATTCTGATATTATTTTATAAAGTCAGTTCTCAGTGGTGGCTACATGGGTAAATATTTTAACATATTAAAAAAATAAAAACATAATTTTAATTTATGCAGCTTTACAGTAACAGTATTGCACAGACCAAACCTTTCCTACATAGCTTTGAATAATCTCATCTTCAACAATGCCTGATACATGGTTAGCACTATATAAGTAATAAATATATTATTTTAGTTTCATCTTAAGATAAATGGATTGATTTTATAAAAATAAATTACATATAATTTTCAATTATGAAAGCAATATATGTTCTTCACAAAAACCATGGAAAAATAGAGGGAGACATAAGAAAATTTACCCATGGTCCTGATACAGAGATAATCACCATTAGCATTCTGGTACACTTCTTTCTAGTATTTTATCTGATTCGTGACTTCTCTTTGACTTACCTTTACATAGCTGTGTTTTTATTGTATATGCAATTTGGCATCCTGGTGTGTTCTTTTTTACTTGATATTATACTAAGAATTTGTCCATGTTTTAAAAAAAGTTGTTATTGTACTAACATATATATGATTTAAAATTTCCCATTGTATCCCCTTTCAAGTGTACAATTCAGTGGTATTAATTACCTTCACAATATTGTGATACCATCACTACCAGCCATTACCCATATATTTTCATCACCTCAAACAGAAACTCTGTACCTATTACCCCAACTCCCCATTCCCATTCCTTCCCTGACCTTTGGTAACCTGTAATCAACCTTCAATCTCTGTGAATTTTGTTATTCTAGGTATTTCATATAAGTGAGATCATACAATATTTGTCCTTTTGTATCTGGCCTATTTACTCAACATCTTCAAAATTCATCCAAGTTGTGCATGTTTCAGAACCTCATTTCATTTTACTGCTTATTAATATTAATATTCCACTGTATGTATATATTGCATTTTGTTTATCCATTCTTTGGTTGGATGGACACATAGGTTGTTTCCATCTTTGGACAATTGTGAATAATGCCACCATGAACATTGGTGTGCAAATATCTTTTCAAGGCCCTTCTTTCATAGTTTGGGGTATATATCTACACATGGGATTGTCAGGTCATATGGTAATTCTATGTTCAGCTTTCTTACTAACCAGTTGTATGTTGTCTTTGGAGAAGTTTTTATGCAAATCCTTTTCTCATTTTTAATTGGGCTATTTATCTTTTTGTTGTTTAGTTGTAGCTGTCTTTACATATTCTGGGCATTAAATCTTTACCTGACCTATGGTTAGCAATCATTTTCTCCAATTCTATAGGTGGTCTTTTTACTTTCTTGATAATGTCCTTTAAATTTTTTATGAAGTCCATTTTGTTTACTTTTTCTTTTGCTGAGTGTGCTTTTAGTGTTATATCTAAGAAATTACTGCCTACTGCAAGGTTATGAAGGCTCCCCCTATGCTTTTGTCTAAGAATATTCTGACTTTAGCTCGTATATTTGATCCTTGATCCATTTAGAGTTCATTTTTTAATATGGTGTGTGATAGGAATCCAACTTTTTTTTTTTGCATGTGGATATCCAGTTTTCCAAAACCATTTGTATAAGAGACCACACGCTCCCTCATTTAGTGAGTAGAAACCCCAACTGATTTTTGTACATTAATCTTGAAGCCTGCAACTTTACTGAATTTGTTTATTATCTCTATTAGCATTCCTGTGGAGTGATGGTTTTATTAATATATAGTGTCCCTCTTTGTCTCTTGTAACAGCTTTTGACTTAAAGTCTATTTTTTTCTGATATTAGTGTAGCCATTCAACTCTCTTGTGTTTACTACTTGCATGGAATAGTTTTTACAACTTTTCACTTACAATGAGTTTGTGTCTTTGGATGTAAAGTACATCTCTTGTAAACACCATATAGATGGATCGTGTTTATAAATCTATTCTTCCAATCTCTGTATTTTGTATGGAGAGCTTAATCAATTTATATTCAAAATAATTGCTGATAAGGTAGAATTTACTTAGCCCATTTTGCCATTTGTTTCTTTTATAATCTTATACCTTTTTTTGTCCCACATTACCTCCATTGCTGCCTTCTTTTGGGTATAGTTTATCTTCGGTGGTGTAATTGTTTGATAACCTCATTTCTTTTTCTATATAATTTTTAGATATTTTCTCTGTGGTTACCATGGGTTTATTTTTAAAATCTTAAATCTATACAATCTAGTTTGATTTAATGCCAATTTAACTGCAATGGCATTTATAATATATGTCTCTATACCCCTCTGTCCCCCTCTTTATGTTGTTCTTGTCACAAAATACCTCTTTATATTTTGAATGTCTAATAACATAGAAAAATGATTATTCTTATGCATTTGTATTTTGATCATGTAAGAAAAAGTAGAGCGATCTACAGAGAAAACAATAACTGGCATTTATATTGACCCATGTAGTTACCTTTACTGGAGATCTTTATTTCTTCAAATGGCTTTTAGGTCCTGTCTATTGTTCTTTTCTTTTAGCATGAAGAAATCCGTTTAACATATCTTGTAGGGCAGTTCTAGTGGTGAATAACTCACTCAGCATTTGTTTATCTGGGAAAGTCTTGTCTTTCTCATTTTTTGAAGGACAGTTTTGTTGGATATAGAATTCTTGGCTGGTAGTTTTTTTCTTTCAGCACTTTACATATATTATCACACTGCCTTCTCACCTCTACGGTTTCTGATGAGAAATTGGCACTTAATCTTATTGAGAATAACTTGTACTGACAATTTGCTTCTCTCTTGCAGCTTTTAGGATCCTTTCTTTGTTCAGGACTTCAACAGTTTAATTATAAATATCTCTGTGTAGATCTCTTTGGGTTTATCCTATTTGGAGCTCATTGGGCTTCTTGGATGTGTATATTCATACCTTTCATTAAATTTGGGAAGTGTTCAGCTATTAATTCTTTTAAAAATTTTATCAATTTGATATATATTTAAGTTTATTTGATTCTGTTTGTATTCAGTTTTAGAGCTCTTTAATCTATTTTAAAATTATATATATTTTTAATTAGAGATGTTGTTGGTTTACATCAAAATCTTGCAGAAAATAGAGTTCCCATATTAACTCCCTCCCATTATTAATGCTTTACATTAGGGTGGTAACTTTCATACAAATAATGAAAGAAAATCATCATAATTGTACCATTAATTACAGTCCATAGTTTTCCTTAGGGTTCACTGTATTGTTCAGTCTTATAGATTTTTTAAAATTATTTTTCTAGTAACATATACTACCAAAAATTTACCCTTTAACTATATCCAAATATATAATTAGTGGTGTTAATTCCATTCACAATGTTGTGTTTACCATCACTGCCATCCACTACCAAAACTTTTCCATCACTCCAAACAGCACTAATTCCCCATGCCCTACCCCTTCCCTGGCCTCTGGTCTCTGGTAACCTGTATTCTAGTTTCTGACCATGAATTTTCATATACTAATTATTACATATCAGTGAGATCAGACAATATTTGTCCTTTTGTTTCCGGTTTATTTCACTCAACAGGATGTTTTGAAGGTTCATCCATATTGTCATATCTATCAGAAATTCATTCCTTTTCATGGCTGAATAATATTCCATTGTAAGTATATACCACATTTATCAGCTGATTGGGTTATTTCCATCTTTATGAAATTCTGAATAATGCTTCTATGAATATCAGTGCGAAAATATCTCTTTGAGTTCCTGTTTTCAATTCTATACCTAAAATTAGGACCATTATAACTTAAATATTCTTTCTGCTCCTTCCTCTCTCTTCTTCTTCTTCTGGGACTCCCATAATGCATATGTAAGTATGCTTCATATTGTCCCACAGGTCCCTTAGACTCTGCTCACTTTTTATATTCTTTTTTCTTTCTGTTCTTCTGATTGATTAATTTCAATTATTGTGTCTTCTAGTTCACAGATTGTTTCTTCTCCCCTTTCAAATCTGCTCTTGAAGTCCTCTAGTGTAATTTTTTACTTCCATTATTGTGGTTTTCATCTCCAGGATTTCTCTTTTGTTCATTTATGAAATTTCTAATTCCTCCTCTTATTTATTCATCATTTTCCCAATTTCTTTCTATTCTATGTCCATGTTTCCTTTAGCTCATTGAACTTATTTAAAATAGTTGACTTAATGTCTTTGGTTAGTTGTTGCAATGTCTGGACCTCTGTTGTTTTATTTTGTCCCTTTGAATGAACCATTCCTTCCTGTTCCTTTGTATGAGTTTTGATCTTTTGTTGCCATCTTGGCATTTGAATATTTTGATGTTCTAACTCTGGAAGTCAGATTCTCTCTATTTCCCAGAATTTTGGTGTCGATTGGCTCTATGATGAGGCTCTTGTTCAATGCTTAGCCCAGTTTTTACTGAACCTGTAAATCAACCCAGGGTGAATAGTTAGGTTGTTGTCAGATCTTTCTGAGCATACATCTTGCCCCTGGGCATGTGGGGTAACTTTCAAGAACTCGCCGGTAAGCAAGACTGTTTTCTCTTCTGAAAAAGAGTTTCTCTTCCCAGCTTCTCTTTCTGTGATGTTCTCTTTTTTCTCAATCACAGTCTTTTACCACAGGTTGCTATGATCAACATGACTGCTACTTCTCTGCTCAACCTATCTGCACTGCTTACCCTGCCTTGGATAAATTCCAGGTTAGGTGGCCCAGGCAGGTGACTTGAACCAGTCTTCCAAGGAGCAGGTTGGGGTCCATGTATGAAGACACATTTTGTTCAGGTGCATCAAAAATCAGTCCCTAGGGTCCTGCTCTTAAATGTGACTGGGTCACTAATCTACTGTGAGACTCACAAGCTGCTGTGTTGGGAGGAGGAGGGAATTGGACAAGTAAATGTGTCCTGCACCTTTCCTACCATTCTTAGGTTTTCTTTTCCCTGGTTCCAAGTTGGTTGTCTTGTTGTTTATGTGTTATTATTTATCCTTAGTTTCTCAGAGTTCTGAAAAAATTTATTCTGACAGGTTCTGTCCATTTTCTACACATTCAAAGGGGGGCCATTTGCCGGGAGTGACTTACTCTGCTACCTTGCTGTCCATGTTTTGTTATTTTTTATTTTGTTTTGTTTTGTTTTTGGAGTTACATAACATGGTTAGGTTTTTTTTTAATATAAATTTTTTAGTTTTAGTTTTTAAAAGAAGCTAAGATTAAATAAATGTTACACAAAAATATAGGGGATTCCCATATGGCCCACTCCCTAGCCCTCCCACATCAACAACATCCATCATTAGTGTGGTACATTTGCCACAATTGATGAGCACTTCTTGGAGCAGTGCCACTAAGTGTGGATTATAGTTTACATTGTAGTTTACAATCTTTCCCACACAATTTTGCAACTTATAACAAGATATACAATGACCTGTATCTGTCATTGCAATGTCATTCAGGATAATTCACAAGTCCCCAAAATGACCCCAAATTACCTCTATTTTCCCCTCACGAACTCCAGTGGCCACTGCTTCCACATCCATGATAAAAGTTCTTCCATTGCTAGGATCACAACAAGTGTACAGTACAACAACTGTAAGTCTATGCTGGACCATTGTCCATTCCCCACTTCTGAGGATTCTGTGATGGTGATGCCTACTCCACCTCTAATTGAGAGGGGGCTTAGATCTCATGGGGCAGATGGATGGGACTTTCTTGCTTGCAGTTGTGGACTCTCTCTGTTCCTTGAGATGGTCATTGTCACTCATTATCTCCTTGTTAGTTGTTCTGGGTGAGTCCAATGAACTGGAGAGTAGGTGTTGCAAGTCTTTTGAGATTCAGGGCCCAACTGGCGTGTGGACAGCCCAAAGCTTTAAGTCTCTTGGATATACAACTATCAGCTCTAATACTAATTATAGGTTCAAATAGAAGGGCAGCCATGTGTAGGGGAAACACAACTGAGTCCAACACTATCACACTGGGGAGAGTAAATTCCAAAGTAGGGCCCACTGGCAGGGCTCCAAACTCCTGAGTTGTCTGCCCTGCCTATAGTGTCTGGATGTCTCCAGAGCCCTCAGGAGCCCCACCATTTAAGGTAATATTTACTTTGGCAGACAATGAGTTCCTGCTGAGATGTGCATAAGTGTAACCTCTGAAATGACCCCTTAACTCACTTTGAAGTCTCTTAGCCATATAAACTTATTTGCCTTTACCCTTCCCCCCTTTTGGTTAAAGTCTTTTTCCAGTTATATTGCTAGTTGGTTCTTGGTACTAATCCCTCCTTGCCAGGGAGGCTTGTCCCCTGGAGTCATGTCTCACACTGGGGGGAAGGTAAGGCATTTATATGCTTAGTTTTGGCTTAGAGGCCATACTTGAGCAACAAGGAGGCTCTTTGGAAGTAACACTGTGGCACCCTATAACACTATGCTAAGTTTCAATTTCAAAAGTAAAGATTCATAAATACATTCATCACAATCAAGGGCCAGTAAATGGTCCATCCTCCTTCAGTAGTCACTACCTCTGTACTCAGGGGATTCTTACTGTCCTATTAGCGAATATGGCAGAGCTCTCCAGGATGGGAATACAATATTTCTGTAGTTCTTGTGTGGATCTCCACCCACTGTGACAATGCCCCATGAACACTTGAACACATTCATTTGCCTTATAGATAAGCCTCAGGTGAATGTCCTCCCATGCTTCCTCCATCTCTGACACCCTGCACCAATGATCCTCCCCTTCCATAGTTGCAACCCTTCTGTGATCCAAAACTTCTTCAAAATTGAAGCCAACAAAATAACTGAATACAATTAATAGGAAAATGATATAATGATGGTTTTAAAAATAATAAAATACAAAAATTTTAAGTTCGAAATAATGAAAAAAAAGTAAAAAATATATATATATTTTAAACATTCTATCTTTCATCACTGTAAGATCTGTTGTCTTGTATGTACAGTGACACTTCCTTCCATTTATTTCCCCAATGTCTTATTTTTTTTCCATTTTGTCTTCAAAGAAGCTTTAGGTTACAGAAAATTCATTTACAGAATATAGGTGATTCCCTTACACCCAAAGTCCTCTCCCTTTTCTCCTTTCCCCTATTAATAACATTTTACATGTGGGTAGTGCATTTGTTACAACTGATGTACAAATATTGGAACATTGCTACTAACCATGGTCAATGATTTACACTGTGGTTAATATTTTAGACCATACATTTTATAGATTTTGATGAAGTTTGACATGGTCTGTATCCATCTTTGCAGGACCACATAGAACAATTCCATTGCCCCCAAATGTCCCATATCCCCTCTATTCTATTCCTCCCTCCCTCTCCCCTCGGGACCCATGGTAAACACCAAGATAAACTCTTTGAAGGACCAGATTCATAGTACTTGGAACAACATTTGGGGCTTAACATACTGGCCTGTCCTCCCCTATTAGGCACTGTTTATGCTCTCAAGAGACTTCTGACCCTCTATTTGAGATCATATCAGGACTCCCCAGGATGGGAGTCCAACACCTTCCCACTCATTATGTGAGTCTCCATCCCCTGATACAACACACTATTACAAGATGAACACTACACACTCCCTAGAAGACTGCCCCAGGTATGACCTGTTCTGCATGCCCCCCACATCCAACACCTTAAACCAGTAACCCTCTCCTGCCATATTTGCCAAAAGAACATTCCCAGTGTTGTAGTTTCAACCACATACCCACAAATATCCAGAGTTCACCTGCTCACTCCCCCAACCCTTACCTGAGTTCCATGGAGTGTCTTCCCCACTCTCCCCACAATACCCCCTCACAGATAAGCACTGCTCAGCCCAATAGTATCATCACACCACTGTTATGTCCATCCACTGCACAACTACATCCTTCCACCTTATCATAGATTTTGTCCATATGGGCATTGACTCACAATCTTTTCCCTTTCTGTCTCCTGTAAACCTATTTTCCAGACTATAGCTGTTAGCTTGCTCAATTTGCTTAATTCAAATCAGTGATGTCATGTAATATTTGTCCTTCAGTGCCTGGCTTGCTTCACTCAACATAAGGTCTTCAAGATTCATCCATGTTATTCCATGTGTTAATACTGCATTCCTTCTTACAGTCTAGTAAGATTCCATTGTATGTATATACTGCAATCTGCTTATCTATTCATCTATTTAGGGGCATTTGGGTTGTTTTCAACTTTTGGCAATAGTGAATAATGCTTCTATGAACATTGGTGTGCATATATTCTTTTCATATCTCTGCTTTCAATTCTTCTGGATATATACCCAGCAGTGGGATTGCTGGATTGTATGACAGTTCTATAGTTAGCTCCCTGAGGAACTGCCAAATTGTCCTCCACAATGGCTGAACCATTCTACATTCCCACCAGCAGTGCATGAGGGTTCCTATTCCTCCGCATCTTCTCCAACACTTGTAGTCCTCTGTTTTTTAAATCGCCGCCAGTCTAATGAGTGTAAGATATCTCATTGTAATTTTGATTTGCATTTCCCTAATAGCTGGTGATGTTGAGCATCTTTTCATGTGCTTTTTAGCCATTTGTATTTCTTCTTTGGAGAAGTGTCTATTCAAATCACTTGCCCATTTTTAAAATGGGTTGTTTGTCTTTTTATTTTCAAGGTGTAGGACTTCTTTATATATGCTGGATATTAGACCCCTATCAGATATATGATTACCAAATATTTTTACCCACTGAGAAGGCTGCCTTTTCACTTTCTTGACAAACTCCTTTGAGGTGCAAAAGTTTTTAATTTTGAGGAGGTCCCATTTATCTATTTTTCCTTTTGTTATTTGTGCTTTGGGTGTAAAGTTCATGAAATCATTTCCTAATACAAGATCCTGTAGATGCTTCTCTATATTATCTTCTAGGAGCTTCATTATCTTGGCTTTTATATTTAGATCTTTGATCCATCTTGAGTTAATTTTTGGATTAAGTGTGAGGTGATTTTCCTTTCTCATTCTTTTGGATATGGATATCCAGTTCTCCAAGCACCATTTGTTGAAGAGGCCATTCTCTCCCAGTTGAGTGGGCTTGGTGCCTTGTTGAAGATCAGGTAACTGTATATGTGGGGAGCTATATCAGAACTCTCAATTCTGTTCCATTGGTCAGTATGTCTATACTTGTGCCAATACCATGCAGTGTTGACCACTGTAAACTTGTAATATATTTTAAAGTCAGGTAGTGTGATTCCTCTGATTTCATTTTTCTTTCTCAATATATCTTTGGCTATTTGGGGCCTCTTTCCCTTCCAAATAAATTTCATAGTTAGCTTTTCCAATTCAGTAAAAAATGCTGTGGTAATTTTTATTGGATTACAGTGTAAAAAAGTTTGGGTAGGTTAGACATCTTAATGATGTTTAGTTTTCCTATCTATGAACAGGGAATATCCTTCCATTTATTTAAGTCTTCTTTGATTTCCTTTAACAATGTTATATAGTTTTCTGCATATAAGTCATTTATATCTTTAGTTAAACTCATTCCTAGGTATTTGATTTTTTTAGTTGCTCTTGTAAATGGTATTTTTTCTTGATTTCCTCTTCAGATTGCTTGTTATTGGTGTACAGAAATGCTACTGATTTTGCACATTGATCTTATAACCTGCCACTTTACTGAACTCATTTACAAGCTTTAGAAGCTTTGTTGTAGATTTCTCAGAGCTTTCTATGTATAGGATTATGTCATCTGCAAATTGTGAAAGTTTTACCTATTCCTTTCCAATTTGGATGCCTTTGGTATCTTTTTCTTGACTAAGTGCTTGAGCAAGTACTTCTAACACAATGTTAAATGAGATTGGTGACAGTAGCATCCTTGTCTTGTTCTAGATCTTAGAGGGAAAGCTTTTAGGATTTCACCATTAAATATGATATTAGCTGTGGGTTTTTCATATATACCCTTTATAATGTTGAGCAAGTTTCTTCTATTCCTATCTTTTGCAGTGTTTTTTTTTAATCAGGAAAGGGTGCTGTATTTTGTTGAATGCTTTTTTCTGCATCTATAGAGATGATCATGTGATTTTTTTTCTTTTGATCTGTTTATGTTGTATATTACATTGAATGATTTTCTTAAGTCGAACTATTCTTGCATACCAAGGATGAAACTCACTTGGTCATGGTGTATAATTCATTTTATGTGTTGTTGAGTATGATTAGCAAGTATTTTGTTGAGGATTTTAGCATCTAGGTTCATTAGAGAGATTGGTCTGTAGTTTTTCTTTCTCATGGCATCTTTGTATGGCTTTGGTATTAGGGTGATGTTGCCATCATAGAATGAGTTAGGCAATGTTCCCTGTACTTCTATTTTTTGAAAGGGTTTAAGCAGGATTGGTGTTAATTCTTTCCAGAGTGTATGGTAGAATTCACCTCTGAAGCCACCTGGTCCTGGGCTCTTCTTAGTTGGGAGGTTTTTGATGACTGATTCAATCTTGTTCTTGTGATTTGTCTGTTGAGTTCATCAGTTTCTTCTTTGGTCAATGTAGGCTGCTTGTGTGTTTCTAGGAACTTGTCCATTTTCTCTAAATTATCCATCTTGCTGGCATACAATTTTTTAAAGTATTCTCTTATGATACTCTATTTCAGTAGGGTCAGTGGTGATATCCCCTTCTTCATTTCTTATTTCATGTATTTGCATCTTCTTTCTTTTTTCTTTCTTAATCTAGCTAAGCATTTATCAATTTTATTTATCTTCTCAAATAACCAGATTTTGGTTTTGTTTATTTTTTCTAGTGCTTTCTTATTTTCCATTTTATTTAGCTCTGCTGTTATCTTTTTTATTTCCTTCTTTCTACTTCCTTTGGGGTTAGTTTCCTTTTCTTTTTCTAATTTCTCCAGGTGTGAAATTAGGTCTTTGATTTTAGCTATTTCTTCTTTTTTAATATAGGCATTTATGGCTACGAATTTCCCTTTCATTATAGCTTTTGCTGCATCCCATAGGTTTTGAACATTGTGTTGTCATTTTCATTTGTTTCAAGGTAGTTACTGATTTCTTTTGCAATTTCCTCCTTGACCCAC
Source organism: Chaetophractus vellerosus (assembly GCA_004027955.1). Lineage (NCBI taxonomy): Eukaryota > Metazoa > Chordata > Mammalia > Cingulata > Chlamyphoridae > Chaetophractus > Chaetophractus vellerosus. The sequence goes on from PVKH010024238.1 coordinate 11,009, forward strand.
TGTTTGTATAAGAGTGTGTTGCTTAATTTCCAAATTGTTGTGCCTAATCTGGTTCTCTGCCCCTTAGTGATTTTCAGCTTTATTCCATTGTGGCCAGAGAAATTACTTTGTATAATTTCAATCTTTCTGAATTATTTGAGACTTGTTCTGCGGCCTAGCATGTGGTCTATCCTGGAGAATGATCCATGTGCATTCAAGAAGAATGTATATCATGCTGTATTTGGGTGTAATGTTCTGTATTTGTCTATTAGGTCCAGATCCTCTAATATATTATTCAAAGTCTTTGTTTCTTTATTGATTCTCTGTCAAGATGTTCTGTCTAATGGTGATAATGGTGTCTGAAAGTCCCCCACTCTAATTTTAGAGGCACCTATTTCTCCACTTAGATTTCTAGTGTTTGCCTCATGTATTTTGAGGCATCCTGGTTAGGTGCATAAACGTTTAGGATTGTTTTCTTCTTGATGGTTTACCCCTTTTATTAATATATAGTATCCTTCTTTGTCTCTTACAATAGTTTTGCATTTAAAGTCCATTTTGTCCAATATTAGTATTGCTTCACTTGTCTCTTTTGGTTATTATTTGCATGTAAATTTTTTTCCCAAGCATTCATTTTCAGCCCCCATGTGTCCCTGGGTCCAAGGTGGGCTTCTTGTAGACAGCATATAGATGGATCATATTTCCTTATCCATTCTGCCAATCTGTGTCTCTTGACTGGTGAGTTTAGCCCATTAAAATTCAATATTATTACAGTCAAGGAATTACTTATATTAGCCATATTTTCTTTAGGTTTATATATGTCATATGTTGGTTTTATTTCTCTTTTTATATTTTTAGTTGTTCTTACATTCTCCTTCAACTCTCTCTCTCTTGTTTTTTCCTTTTGACCTGTAGAACTCCCTTTCGTATTTATTGAAGGGCAGGTTTCTTATTGACCTACTCTCTTAATTTCTATTTATCTGTGAATATTTTGAACTGTCTCTCATTTTTGAATGCCAGCTTTGCTGGATAAAGAATTCTTGGCTGCAAGTTTTTTTTTTCTTTTAGCACCTTAACTATATCATACCACTGCCTTCTTGCCTCCATGGTTTCAGATGAGAATTGAGCACTCGGTCTTATTGAGCTTACCTTGTATGTGATGGATCTCTTTTCTCTTGCTACTTTGAATATTCTCTCTTTGTCTTGAGCATTGGACAGTTTGACAAGTATATGTGTTGGAGTAGGCCTGTTAGGAATTATACTGTTTGTGGTGCACTGCACTTCCTGGACATGTACATCCATGTCCCTCAATAGTGTTGGGAAATTTTCAGCTATTATTTCCTCCAACACACCTTCTGTCCCCTTTCCCTTCTCTTTTCCCTCTGAGATTCCTATAATGTGTCTGTTTATGCATTTTGTGTTGTCACTCAAATCCGTAAATCCCTGCTGGATTTTTTCTATCTTATTATCTATTTGTTCTACTACCTGTTTGATTTCACAAGTACTGTCTTCCACATCACTGATTCTTTCCTCTGCCTGTTCAAATCTGCTGATATATGCTTACAGTGTATTTTTTATTTCTTGGACTGTGCCATTCATCATCATCATATCTGTTTTCTTTTTATGTATGTTTACAATTCCTTCAGTATGTTCTCCTGGTGTTGTCTTAATGTCCTTAATCTCTTCCTTCACTTCATTAAATTGGTCCATAATATTTGTTTGGACATATCTGATTAGTTGTTCTATGTTCTGCATCTCCTTCTGGTTCTTATTCTGTTTTTTTTTTTTTTTTGACTGGGCCATGTCTTCCTGTTTCTCAGTTTGGCTTGTACCTTTTTTGTTGGTGTCTAGGCATCTGTTAATCTTGATGGGTTTATTCAGTTGATTTGCTTCTCTCTCTACTCCAGGGTTTTATTTTGTTGTTGTTTTTTTGTATGTGGTAATTTTTCACCATGTTGTTTTGTAAACTCTGTTTTTAATGGTAAACATTACACTTAATGTCTGCTCCATAGTTTATTTAACTATCATTGGCCATTTAGATTTTGTCCCATATTTTGTTACTGCAGATAACCTTAATGAACCTACCAAAGCTGATTTATTAGGATACTTGATTATGCAAAGATTTTCTTTTATATAAGTGTGATTTTACATAAGCATGGATAGTAATAAAATAAAGTCTGAGTGTACAGGTATCATGGTAGTTGCAAGTGGGAGGATTTATATAAAAATGAAAGACAAAAATGTACATTGACTCAGTACAGAACACATATGTAGTTAGTTATATGATGGCCTTCTCAGCCAAACCTCCTACAGGATTGATAATATTTCTTCAAATATTCATATATCTTTATGAATGCATAGATGACATGTGACTATAATCAATCTAATTCCATAACTACACATTACATTAATATGTAATATGTGAGCATTAATATCATTACTTTATACACACAACACCTTTATGTTATATTCTGCCTACATTGGGAAATACAATTTCTGTTTATATGTCTACTTTGAGATATAACCATTTTTAGAAGAAGTAAGGTCCTTATGCTTGCTTGAATGCACTAATATGATAAAGTATACATGGAAAATTCAAGCAATAATTTATTATGATTCATGTAGTTTGAAGAAAACTTAGAACCCCATTCCAGGTGCATTAGTCAGCCAAAGGGGTACTGATGCA
>PVKH010024239.1:0-13674 GCA_004027955.1 Chaetophractus vellerosus
GAGTTTACAGCTAAACTTGTGAAGAGACCAGAGCTTTGTGAAGTCCTGGAAGGAAGCAAGCCCTATGCTAGCCTATAGCTGAGAGAGAGGAAGGCTGAACTCTAGCAGAAATCAGCAACTCTCTTGTTTCAATACACGGCAACTGACTTAGGTGAGAATGCAACCTTGAGTTGGACTCTTTAAGGCCTTGTAATTGTAAGATTTTACCCCAAATAAATAACCTTTATAAAAGCCAACAGATTTCTGGTACTTTACATCAGCACTCCTTTGGCTGACTAAATACAGAAATTGGTACCAGGAGTGTGGAATACAGTCTGATGCAAAATGCTAGAACCAAAAAATGCTGGAACAATTTTATAAATGGATAGGGAATATTTTTTGGAGGAATTGCGAGATGCTTGATAGAAAAAGGCTAGATTACTTTGAAGAGACTGTTGGTAAGAATATGGAGCCTAAAGTTATTCTGATAAGGACTTAAGAAGGAAATGATGAAGCTATTATTGGAAACTGGAAGAAAGACAATCTGTGTTTTAAAGTTGCAGAGAACTTAGCAAGATTGATTCTTGATCTTATATGGAAGGCAGAATTTGAAAATGGTGAGCCTGAAAATTTGGTGAAGAGCTTTCCAAAGTAAATTCAGAGAATGTAGCTTGGCTTCTCCTTGCAGCTTATAGCAAAATGCTAAATGAAAGATTCAAGCTGAAGAATGAATTGTTGTGCACCAAAAAAACACAGAAACTGATTCCAGAAATTCCAAGCTTCTGGAAGTCAAGTCCCCAGATGATAGTGTCCCATTTGAGGAATTAACTAAACTTGGAACTTGTAAACCAGGTTGAAAATGCGGTTATCCAGGAAAGACCTGTGGAAAGTCTTACTGTCTGAGGGCTTGGACCCCTGCATCCTGCATGCTAAACCAATAAGCTTTTTGTCAGAGCTGTATGAATGGAAGCACTGTCAGCTTGGACTAAAAGGCACATGGAGGGGAGAGATGGAAGGGAAAATGGCTCAAAGAGTAAAACCATGGAAGCTGAGGTATGGAATTAAGACATCTCCTTGGGCCAAGAGAGGGACCCCAAGCATGTGTATGGAGAGGTAAGTTTGCCCTGGTATTTGAAGAGGGTGAATGTTCCCACCCATTGTTCAGGGAGAGTTTTGCCACTCTAGGCTACAGAGAGGTTGGAGCACATTCCCCAAGGGTTGGGGAGATTGAGGTCACCACCTCAGTTCTCTGAAAGGGGTGGGCCTGTTCCCCCATGGATTGGGAGAGTAAGGTCTACATCCCATTGCACTGAGAGGGGTAGGTCTGTTCCCCAAGATTAAAGAAGGCCAAATTACCACCTCACTCTTCTGAGAAGGTTGGTCCTATATGCCAGAGATTAGGGAGAATGTTGCTGCCACCTACTGCACTAAGGAGGTTGAGACTCTACCCAAGAGATTAGATAAAATGCCATTACCCCAATGCTCTTGGAGGGTGAGGTCTGCCACCCAGATGATTGATGAAGGTGGAACCAAGAAAATGGCCATTGGGCAAGCCTATGGAAAGGGTGGGCCCACATGAGGCCCCAGGGAGAAGAAATCATCATCTTAAGAATGACTCTCAGGCTTTGAAATCTAATGGACTATGCCTTGCAGGATTTCAGAACTGTTGGGGACCAGTGATGCATGTTTCCCTCCCAAATTCTCTTGTGGTAATGCGATTGTTTATCCCATGTCTGTCTCTTTATATTGGCACAAATAAATTGTAAGAGTCACGGGTCTTCAGCCAGACAAAATATATTTCTATAACTGATTCATTGTGATGTGATTGTGTATTTAACATTGTTACTGATTTAAGGTGGTGTATTTTTGGAATATTTTAATGTCTTTTTGGAATTCAGAGAGTGGAGTGTAGCAGTTAGACATTATTTATGAATTCCAAAAAAGAAGGATTATGTTTGTAAACTGGTCTATTCCTCTGGATGTGATCTCTTTGATTGTATTAGATTCACTTGAGATGTCTTTGATTAAATTACCTGTTAAGATTATGATTTTGATTCAACCACACCACTAGGGCATGACTCAGGGTTGAGACCCCACCCCCTTGGTGGAGGATATAAACAGACACTCCTTGAAGGAGCCTCATAGGAAGAGAGATAGCTCCATAGATACCAGAGGAGAGAACTTTGCCATCTTTGATCCTGTGGTCCAGGGAAGAGAGATTAGTCATTTGCCTGATAGTTTACTGCTAACCTTGTGAAGAGACTAGAGCAGCTGAGAAAGCCTGGAAAGAAACAAGTCCTATGCCAGCTTATAGCTGAAAGAGAGGAAGCCTGAAGCCTTGCAGAAATCAGCAACCATCTTGCTTCAACACCTAGCAACTGACTTTGGTGAAAAAGCAACCTTGAGTTGGACTCTTCAGGGCCTCACAACTGTAAGCTTTTACCCCAAGTAAATACCCTTTATAAAATCCAAAAAAAAAAGAGTGAAAAATTAAACATAAATAAAAGAAGTTCCTGTATTTGAAATGCAGTTTGAAATTTTGATATATTTTGACTTCTATATGGATACAATAATAATCAATTAATTTTTCTCATAGAATATCCTTACATTATATGACCCTCTTATACTCATAATAAATACAATTGAACACATATGGTTGTTTCCTCTCACTTAGACATCAAGCATGCTTAGAATCTTCTCAGAGGACAAAAAAATCTAAGTTCAAGGATACATGTTGTCAGACATATACATACCAATGTTCATAGTGGCATTATTCACAATTGCCAAAATATGGGAAAAACCCAGGTGTCCATCAACCAATGAATGGATAAACAAATTTTGGTGTATATACACAATGGAATATTATGAAGCTGTAAGAAGAAATTAAGTCATGAAGCATATGAAAACATGGATGAACCTGGAGGACATGTTGAGAGAAGCAAGCCAGACCCAAAAGGACAAATACTGTGTGATTGCACTATTGTGAACTAAATATATTGTGTAAACTCATGGAATTAATAACAAGAATATAGGTCACCAGTAAGATAGAATGAAGTTAAAGAATGGAAAGCTGTGGTTTAATCTTGATAAAATGGTTGTTTGTAAGTCATTGGAAATGGATAGAAATGGTGAAAGCATATCATGATATCTGTAACTAGCAATACTAATATATGGCTATGGTAGTGGTTAAAAGAGAAAGTCTAAGGTCATGTATATTACTATTTCATATTACTCATATGAAATATGAGTATGGGTAATACTGCATATATAGAACTGCTTTTCTTTGAAGCAGAACAAATGTGCATTAATGATACAAGATGTTAACTATCAGGCAAAAATACGACCTAAGCAAACTATGGACAGAAGTATATAGTAATATATTAACAATATTCCTTTAAGGGTGAAAAAAGGAAATATACTAAGTGAAAGAAATTAGACTACATGTGGTTGAACTCCATCTCTACAAAATATAAATACAAATAAATTAGAAAGACAAACAGAACAGCAGCTATGTATTGCAGGGGAAGAATAGAGAGACTGAGAGGTAATTATTAAGGGGTAGAGTTTTTGTGGGGGTTTGTTTATTATTATTATTGGAGTAATGCAATATTCTAATATCGATTGAAGTGATGAATGCACAACTCTGTGATTATACCAAATACCATTGATTGTACACTTTGGATAGATTGCATGCTTTATGAATATGAATCAATAAAATTGATTTTAAAAATTCATATTGTCTTTTTCTTGATTTAATGCTAAAACTTCCTAGTGCTTGACACAGACCCCTGTCCTTCGCAAGCCTCATTTTCTGACACTCTCCCTACACCTCAATCTCCAGAGCTAGGATGCTCATTTTATACACACTGCTCCTTAACCTCACCAAGTGTCATGGGGCCCGTTATTTCCGAAGCCTTTCCTTTCAGCAGCAGGAAAGAGCAGCATAGCCTCCAGCGAGTCATCACCTGAGCCTTCAGATTGCAGTAACTAGCCTGGTGCACTTGGAAACACACTGCTGTGAGAGAATCCATATAACTGCATGTGATGAGGAGTCTGAAGGAGTCAGCTTGAATCAAAGAGCTCTCAGCGAGTCGGCTGTGTCCACGCTTAGCAAGCATTGCTGTTGATGCTTTCCTTGATTCACTACAACATTTTTTTTCTTTCTTACTCTTTGGAAAATGGTTTCTTCAGTCACCAAGGTCTGGAATGTTTTAAGCTTTAAATTGATGAGCAATTTACTTACTTCACAAAGAACTTAAAAACCATGATTATCTGAAGGCCTTTTTCCCCAAAAGAAGCAAGAAAAGAGTTGTTGCAAACTGTAAACAATCCACCAGCCTGATGATTTCTGAAGAGTGAGGTAACAGATTTGGTTTTATAATATCCTCAACATTCACGCATGTGTTTCACTTAGTTTTCTATGTATAAGATACAATTTCCAAATTTTATACACTTAGAATAACTACATTTTATGGAATCTAGTACTCTGCATATATTGCCATTATTTTAAAGTCATATTGAGCTACAAATAGAAAGTGAACAAAAAGCACCATATGCCTTGCTACAATCCTGAAAATGTTACATTTTGTCCTCAGTATACACAGAGTTGAAAGCAGTAAAACTCCTATAAAATAACTTTTCCATATGTCATGAGTGTGGATATATGGTGATTCAATGGAAATAGGAAGACATTGAAAATAACAAGGACTTTAAGAGTAATACAGGTTGTGGTTTTGAATGTCCAGGTATGAATATGCAGACTATGTGATCCTAGGAAAGTTATTGGTCCTCTTGGTTTCTTAATTCCCCAAAATAAGTACAATGTAAACTATAGTCCAGTATCATTTATGCAAATTAAAACCACTTGCATAAAAACAGCACTATATATATATAACAGCACATATCTAAGAAGTTATATGAAAGACATTTAAAAATGCTTATGTAGAGGAGAGGAAATGAAAAATGGATTAGGGATGAAGGGAGACCATAAAATAAAACAAGGAAATTTGCTCATGTCATTTGCGAGTATGCATTTTAAAAACAAGAAAATAGGTTTCTTAACTGGCTGTGTCAGTGTTTAAAAAAGGAAAAATAACATTTTGCACATTGTTGGAACGAGTAGAAACAGTATGTCAAAAGCACTGAGCATAGTGTGCCTGTTATATAGAATGAATTCACTTAATGTTATCACCATATTTCTCTCTGCTAAACTTTGTTAAAATGATTTGTTTTAGAGTAAAACTGTGCTTTGTGGTATGGGAGAGACGATTTGTCTATTTGCAATATCACTTATAAAATTTATTTAAAATAAAAATCACTTTAATTATTCATTCTTTGAAAGCATCAAATCACAAAAAAAACTTATATAAAATTCAGAGAAATATATGGCTCATTTATTTATTCTTTATCAATTTTTAAAGTTAACGTGCACCTTTAAGTTTTAATAAGCATCAATTTTAATTAATACTTTTTGAAGAATTTAGCTTGTACAATATTGTATATAGTAATTTGAAATAGATTCGAGAAAATGGCTATGTGAAAATAAAGCCTATTTCCCTCTACCTGAAAAATTATAGGAATATGTAGAGAAAAACTTACATCAATATCACAGACTAATGGCGGTTGCCATTATATATAAATACGCAGAATTTTTTTCTAAATTAACACTATTTTGTGCGGTGGAAGACTAACATTTTTTGTTGGGTTACCAAAACCTTTGACTTGTTCCAATCTCCCTCACTTTCTTCCTTGCTGTGAGATATATTAGCTGATAAAGGACATTTACAATAAGTATAAAATATTTAATTCTAAGTTACCGGAAAAATGTGGGCATGAATCTAATTTACTGATAGAACTTCTGGTTATAAGCCAGAATCCAGCAAACAGTTACCATCCTCTAAAAATGAGCAAATAGGAAAACATGCAAACAACAACAAAAAAAGCTTTATTGCTAGGCTTAAGATACCACAACTTTTAAAAAGCAAGAACCAAATTAATTATTTCCATTTGAAAAAGATTTACTGACCCAAACAAAGGAAATATTTTAGAAAATTTCTGATTTTATCAAATTAAAAGATGTCTATCTATGAATCTAGAATGAGTTAAAAATGGTGACTAATCTAAGAAACAAGTTAGACTCGAGAGGGGAAAAAATTGTGCTTAAATTGGTAAATAGTAGACACAGTAACTTGCTAATTGGAAATTGCAAAGAGGTAAGTAAACTATGTGCAGATAACCAGAAATTTTATCACAGAATTCAGAGAAAACAGTGATGAAAATATGAAAGACATGGAAAATAGAATAAGAATTCCTACCAGAGTTGTAAAAGAAATTCCAGAAAGACTGAGAAAAAAAAAAAAAAAGAGGGAAACAAAACAATGGGAAAAGAATCTCTCTCACAAAAAAAATAGAGAAAGGGCCAAAAGCTGTTTGATGGAACTGCTTTGGGTGTTACCATACCAGGACAGTGCTACACAGCTCCTAGGAGGGCTAGGGATAGAGAGACAAAGAACCCAAAATAACAAACATGAGTTAGCAAACCCCCAGAGTGGCCAGGGATGGCTCCTATTCCCCACACTCAAGACATTAAGCCAGGACAAAATCCCTGGCTCACTGCAGCCGACTGAGAGGGGACTAGACATCTTCTTCCATGTCACCTGTTACAAGGTGTAATGGTTTCAGAGTTTTATTTAATTGTGAATTCCAAAAATATAGATTGGATTGTTCTTGTAAGCTAATCTGTTCATCTGGGCATGATTGAGTTGTGATAAGGGCATTAAGTGGGCCCCGCCCCTCGGTGGGTGTGGTCTCAAGTATAAAGGCTAGGCAGCAGGATGAGAGAAGCAGAGATTTGGAGGAGATTTGAGAAGCAGTTCTGATGTTGGAGTGAGCTGTTCTCCTGATAGTCTACAGCTGAACTCATGAAGGAAACAGAAGCTAAGCCCAGAGAGAAATGCAGCCCCGGGAACAGAGGAACTCGGAAGCCTGAACCCTGGAGACGTCGGCAGCCATCTTACTCCAACACGTGGACTTTGGTATGGGAAGAAATTTATGCTTTGTGGCCTGGTAACTGTAAGCTTCTACCCCAAATAAATACCCTTTGTAAAGACTGACCAATCTTTGGTATATTTCAAAAGGCACGCCTGTGGCTGACCAAAACACAAGGAAAAAGGGAGGGCAATTCAGGGGGCTGCTTTTCAGTGAATTCAGCAAGCAGAGTCTGCTTTGAGTCTCAGCTCTGGCCAGACTAGAAATATTATAAAGCAAAGGTTGAAAGAAACATTTCCATGGAAAGATTCACCCATGTGCCATCTCCTAGACAATCTGGAAATTGCACAGAGAAAAATTCCTTTTAGGTCTCTTAAGCATCGGAGAAAATCTGCACCCCATTATTGAGTCCCTGGCCTGATTTTGATAACTTAAGCTAGGCAATTTTAAAGACTTAGAATAAGAAGAGCTGTGGGAAATAAAAAATTCTGTACAAGAGAAGGAAATTGGCCATCAGAGTAAATTCACCAACATATTCAGATGCCTAGACATCAACAAAAAATCACAAGCCATACTAGGAAAAGAGGAAGAGATGGCCCAGTCAAAGGAACAAACCAAATACCCTCAAGAGATACAGAATTTAAGACAACTAATTAATGTTAATCACACAACAGTCATAAATCAATTCAAAGAATTGAAAGAAAATATGACTAAAGTGATATAAGATATTAAGAAAACACTGGGTGAACATAAAGAACAATTTGAAAGCCTGCAAAGAAAAGTAACAGGACTTAGGGGAATGAAAGACACAATGGATGAGATTAAAAATACATCAGAAGCACATGCGAACAGATTTGAATTGCGTGAAGACAGAATTAGTGATTTCAAAAAAGGAACATCTGAACTGGAAAAGGAAGGAGAACAAAAAGAGAAGAGAATGGGAAAAAATGGACCAGGTTTCAGGAAATTGAATGATAATGCAAAACACAAGCATACATATTTTCAGTGGACCAGAAGAAGAAAACAGAAAAGTGACAGAAATAATATTTGAAAAAATAATGGCTGAAAACTTCTCAACCTTTATGAAAAACATAAATATCAATATCCAAGAAGGAGAAAGACAATGCATCCCAAACAGAATAAATCCAAATAGACCTACCCCAAGACAACTACTATTTAGAATGAGAAATATCAGAGATAGAGAGGATTCTGAAAGCAGCAAGAGAAAATCGAAGCATCACATACAAACGCAACTTGATAAGATTAAGTACTGACCTCTCATCAAAAACCATGGAGGCAAGAAGAAAGTGCAATGGTGTACTTAAGGTATTGAAGAGAAAGGCTGCCAGCCAAGAATTCTGTATACAGCAAAACTGTCCTTCAAATATGAGGGTGAGTTCAGAGTCTTCACAGACAAACAAAAACTGAAAGAGTTTGTGAACAAAAGACCAGAATTACAAGAGATACTAAAGGGAGTGCTGTAGCCTGAAAGGAAAAAACAACAACAACAAAAACAACAAGCAAGGACAAGGGACTTGGAGAAGATTGTAGAAATGAAGATTATTAGGAATGGTGATTAAAGAGTAAAAAGACAGACAATAGGAAGCTATGAAAACAGAAAGTGAAAGAACAAAATGGATAGCATAAATAATGCCTTTACAGTAATAACATTGAATATTAATGGCTTGAAATCTTAAATCAAAAAGCATAGATTGATAGAATGTATAAAAAAATATGAGCCATCTATATGTTGACTACAAGAGACTCACTTCAGGCATAAGGACACAGCTAGGTTCAAAGTGAAAGGTTGAAAAAAGGTATGCCATGCAAATAGTAACCCAAAAAATAGCTGGAGCAATGATACTAATATTGAACAAAATAGATTTTAAGTGAAAAACTGTAATAAGAGGTAGAGAAGGTCATTATATATTAATAAAAGGCTCAATTCACCAAAAATAAATAACTATAATAAATATTTACACACCTAACTGTGGTGCCCCAAAGATACTTGAGGCACACACTGGAAAAATTGGAGGGAGAAATAGATCTTTAAAATAATAGTTGGAAGCTTCAATCCGTCGCTGTCAATATTGGATAGAACATCTGGACAGAGGATAAATAGAGAAACAGAGCTTGAATAATACAAAAAATGAACTAGACCTAACAAACATTTATAGAGCATCGTGCCCCCAAACAACAGGATATACATTCTTTTGAATCACTCATAAATCTTTCTCCAGGATAGGCCTTATGTTGGGTCACAAGACAAGTCTCAATAAATTTTAAAAGACTGAAATTTATGCAAAACACTGGGAAATCAATAATGGATTGAAAAAGGGGAAATTCACAAATATATGGAGATTAAACAATATACTCTTAAATAATCAGTGGTTCAAACAAGAAATTGGAAGAAAATTCAGGAAATATCTTGAGACAATTGAAAATGAGAACACAACATATCAAAAGCCATGGGACACCACAAAGGCATTCTTGAGAGGAAAATTTATAGCCCTCAATGCTTAAATTTAAAAAAGAAAAAGGAGCTAAAACTGAAGATTTAACTGCACACAGGGAGGAACTAGAAAAAGAACAGCAGACTAATCTCAAACAAAGCCAAAAGAAAGAAATAGTAAAGATCAAAGGGAAAAAAATGAAATCAAGAACAAAAAAGAAGAGAATCAATAGAACAAAAAGTTGGTTCTTTGAGAAGACCAACAAAACTGACAAACCCTTAGCTAGACCAACAAATAAAAAAAGAGAAAAGATGTAAATAAATAAAATCAGAAGTGAGAGCGTGGATATTACAACTGACCCCACAGAAATAAGAGAGATCATAAGATGATCTTATAAACAACTGTACAACAAAAAAAGTAGACAATGTAGATGAGATGGATAAATTCCTAGAAACACATGAACTACCATTACTGACCCGAGAAGAAACAGGTCTCAACAAAGCGATCAAAAGTGAAAAGATTGAAACAGTCCTAAAAAACCTCCCAAAGATGAAAAGCCCAGGACTAGATGGCTTCACAAATCATTCAAAAATAACCTAATACCAATCTTGTTCAAATTCTTCCTTAAAATTGAATTGGAAAGAATGCTACCACACTCATTCTATGAAGCCAACATCACCCTCATAGCAAAACCAGATAAAAGACTATGAAAAAAAGAAAATTACAGACCAATATCTCTACTGAATATAGATGCCAAAATTCTCAACAAAATACTTGTAAACTGAATGCAAAATCACAATAAAAGAATTATACACCATGATCAAGTGGGTTTTATCCCAGGTGTGCAAGGATGGTTCAACACAAGAAAATCAATTAGTGTAATAAACCACATTAATCAAAGAAGAAATTCACTTAATCCTTTTGATTGATGCAGAAATGGTGTTTGGCAAAATAAAGAACCCCTTTTTTTTGATAAAAACAAAACAAAACAAAACAAAACAAAGTAAACAAACAAACAAAAAAACCCACCAGAGATAGGAATAGAAGGAAGCATTCTCAATATGGTAAAGTACATATATTTAAAACCTACAGTTAGCATTGTACTAAATGGTGAAAGACAGAAAGCTTTTCTGCTGAGATTAGGAACAAGACAGGGTTGCCCACTGTCACCACTGTTACACAGTATGTCCTAGAATTTCTAGCTAGATCAATTAAACTAGAAATAGAGATAAAAGGAACCCATATAAGAAAGGAAGAAGTAAAACTATCACTATTTTGCTGATAATATGAACCCACATCTAGAAAATCCTGAAAAATCCACAACAAAGCTATGAGAAGGTATAGACAAATTCAACAAAGTGGTGGGATACAAGATTAATACGCAAAAACAATAGCATTTCTATACACTAGTGATGAGCAATCTGAGGAGGAAATAAGAAAATAACTCAATTTATAATAGCGACTAAAAGAATCAAATATTAGGAATAAGCTTAATCAAGGACATAAAAGACTTGTATTCAGAAAACTATAAAACATTGCTAAAAGAAACTGAAGAAGATTTAAATAAATGGAAGGACATTCTGTGTTTATAGATTGGAAGACTAAACCTTATGATGTCAATTCTACCCAAACTGATTTACAGATTCAATGTAATCCCAATGAAAATCCCGACAGTTTTTTTGCAGAAGTGGAAAAACCAATAATCAAATTTATTTGGAAGGGTAATGGGACCCAAATAGCCAAAAATGTCTTTAAAAAGAACAAAGTTGGAGGACTCTCACTTACTGACTTTAAAGCAAATACTTAGCTACAGTGGTAAAAACAGCATGGTACTTGCATAAAGAGAGACAGATTGACCAAGAGAACTGAATTGAGAATTCAGAAATTGACCCTCTCATCTACGGTCAAGTGATTTTTGACAAGGCTGTCAAGCCCTCCAGGCTAGGCCAGAATAGTCTATTCAACAAATGGTGCTGGGAAAACTGGATATCCATATACAAAGGAAAGAAAGAGGACCCCTATCTCACATGGTATACAAAAATTGATTCAAAATGGATCAAGGACCTAACTATAAAAGTGACACCCATAAAATTCCTAGAAGAAAATGTAGGAAAACATCTTCAAGGTCTTGAGGTATGTGGTAGTTTCTTAACTCTTACACCCAATGCACAAGCAACAAAAGAAAAAATAGGTAAATGGGACCTCCTCAAAATTAAACACCTTTGCACATCAAAGGACTTTGTCAAAAGGGTGAAAAGGCAGCTGACTCAATGGGAGAAAATATTTAGAAATGACATACCTGATAATGGTTTAGTATCCATGATATATAAAATTATACTACAACTCAACAATAAAAAGACAAACTACCTAACTAAAATATAGACAAAAAACTTGAAAAGACAATTGTCCAAAGAAGAAATACAAATGGTGAAGAAATACATGAAAAAATGTTCAATATCACTAGCAATTAGGAAATGAAAATCAAAATTACATTGACATATCATTTTACTCCTATTAGAATGGCTACTATTAAAAAGACAGAAAACTACAAGTGTTGGAGAGGATGTGGAGAGATAAAAGCACTTAGTCACTTTTGGTGGGAATGTAGAATGGTACAGCCAATGGGGAGGACTGTTTGCCAGTTCCTAAGGAAGTTGAATATAGACTTGCCATGTGACCTGGCAATACCATTATTAGGTATTTACCCAGAAGAACTCAGAGTGGTGACATGAACAGACATCTGCACACCAATGTTCATAGCAGCATTATTCACAATTGCCAAAAGATGGAAATAACCCAGGTGTCCATCAACTGATGAATGGATAAGCAAATTGTGCTCTATACACATGATGGAATTTTATGCAGCAATAAGAAGAAATGAAGTCATGAAGGCATATGACCACATGGATGAACCTGGAGGACATGATGTTGAGTGAAGCAAGGCAGACATAAAAGGATAAATATTGTATGATTGCACTATTATGAACTAAATATATTGTTTGACCTCGTGGAATTAATAATTAGAATATAGGTAATCAGAAAATAGAATGAGGGTCGAGAATGAAAAGCTGAGGTTCAATCTTTGCAGAATTGATAAAAAGGTTCATAAATCTTTGGAAATGCACAGAAATGGTGAAAGCACATCATAGTGTTTGTAACAAGCAGTGATAATATATGGTTATCATAATGGTTGAAAGGAAAATTCTAAGGTCATGTATATTACTAGAAGGAAAGCTAAAAATGTAACATGTGACTGTATAACAGTGAAAACTCATGTAAAATATGCATATACAAGATTGTTTTTACGAAATATAAATGCAAATAAACTAGAGAGATGGAAACAGAATAGCAGCTAGGAATGGCAGGGAAAGCATAGAGAGCTCGAGAGATGATGACGTTTTTTGGTTTCTTTTGTTCTTTTTGTTTATTATATTGGAATAATGAAAATGCTTTAAAAATGGTTGAAGTGATGAAAGCACAACTATATGATTATACCAAATACCATTGATTGTACACTTTGGATTGATTTATGCTTTATTAATGTATCAATAAAATTGATTTGCTAAAAAAATTTAAAAAGTGAAAAAGAAATAATGAAGTGAGGTATTGGAACCTTGGCTGATGGATGGTTGATCTTCTGGCCGAGCTTTCTTTCTTTGTTTCTCCAACTACCACTTTAACAATAATTTTTTTAATTTCTTCTGTACCTCTGGTGAAACTTATTAAAATCACATTTTTAAAAAAAGAGTAACAGTAAGTATTTCATTTTGAAACTTAGAATGCATAGTTTAACTCAGGCTACCTTAATGAAAAGAGCCTTATCCATCTGAAATTTTCAAATTTCAAAGTTAAAATTAGACTCGGAAGCAGGGAAAATGGGAAAATGGGTAACCACACAGCTCAAACATAAGGTTTTCCTTAGACTTCTTTGTAAAATTACACAAATACACTAAGAAATACTATATTTAGTGACCTAATTTTAATAATCTTATGACCCAAGATAGTGACCAG
This sequence comes from Chaetophractus vellerosus, assembly GCA_004027955.1. Lineage (NCBI taxonomy): Eukaryota > Metazoa > Chordata > Mammalia > Cingulata > Chlamyphoridae > Chaetophractus > Chaetophractus vellerosus. The sequence continues at coordinate 13,431 of PVKH010024239.1, forward strand.
ACAAGTTGCCATTCAGGTATACATGCATAGAAACAGACCTTTAATATAAAAAGAAAATACACTGAGTAGTTATTCTGAATAAGTTACTAAAAGACCTTGGCACAGGAGACTATTTTCTTTTTTTTTTTTAATGTTTTTTTTTGTTGTTGTTGTTACATATCCCCCCCCCTTCTGCTTGTTCTTGCTGTGTTCATTTTTTTGTGTGTTCTTCTGTGTCTGCTTTGTCTCCCCCTGTTGTGGTGAT
>PVKH010024240.1:0-13670 GCA_004027955.1 Chaetophractus vellerosus
AGATGAAGGCCAGGCCCGCCCATTCTAGACCTACCCCACTCGTCCCACCCTGGGGAGCTCAAAAAACGACCCGGACCATCCCTGTAGCCCGCGGCGCTGGGGTTGTGTTCACCTCCGACGGTTCCAGCTCGCTGCGGCTTCTCCGGGTTCTCCTCTCCCGCCTTCCGGTCCGCCATTTTCCCTGCCCCGGCCTCCCCTGCTCTATACACTTCTTTTTAAATTTCTTTCTTTTTTTTTAAATCCACAAGGCAGTCCAGGGCCATACGTGGTACTCAGTTGTTATGTTCGTTTTGTTTTATCCAATTTTGGAAAGCTATCCTTTTTCTCTGTCTTAAAAGACCTTCACTCTTTTAAGGATACTAACCAATTAATTTTGAAAATGTCCCTCAGTTTGGATTTGTTTTGTGTCCTCGTAATTAATTTTCAGTTTATGAATTTTTATCAAAAATATCCAAGAAGTGTTGCTGTGCCTTCCTTAGTTCATAATGTGCATCATTACTGAGAATGTTAACATCTATCACTTGATTAATGTGGGATGGTTAGGATTTTCCACTGCAAAGATTTTATTTTTAACTTTGTAATGTAAATGATTTGGGGAGATATATATTTAGCCTAAACTATGTTTCTTGTCTTTTTTCTCACTAATTTTTGCTTCCACTGGTGATTCTAACCTGAAACATATATTACTGAGTTGTTTGTCAAATGATGATTTTTTCATCATTCCTTATACATATATTAATTGGAATTCTAGTATAAGGAAAACTTGCCCTTCTCTCCTGTTTAATCATCTTTCTGTTTGCCTTTCTGTCTATGTATCTATAAATCATCTAGCTATATATCTCTCAGGAACCAGTACATGTATCTACCTATTCATTTATCTATATCTATTTACCCATCTATCATCTATCAATCAATCTATCTATCATCTATCTATCTTAAAATATATTTATGGACTCATGGATAGTTATTATGTATTGTGGGTTATAAAGCACTGATACTTTTTTGTTGTTCAAATTCTTTCATATTTAGCCATTCAAACCCTCTTCTGATTGACTAATTTCCTTTCAGCATGTCTTCTAATTTCTTGAGGAGTTCCTTACTTTCTGGCAACCCAAGCTATTCAAGTATCATCCTTATCCTGAACTCAGCGATTTGTTCAAGTTCCCCTGGTTTCTTTACTGGAAAATGGTATTTAGAAGTCAAGATCTGAGCACCAGGTGTACCTATTACTATTGGAGTGGGATTGCTTCTAGGATCTCTGCAAGCAGAGCTAGGAAACATGTGTATTTATATACATATTTATCCTGTACCTATTTATATAGCTATTCCTGTATATGTATATATCTTAAAAATTATGAATGTAGGATGACACTTTGATGCCACACCAATACCACTGTGCTTATTTCAGTTCCTCCTCCTCTTCTTATTTGGAAGAAAACTTGCATTTTATTATCAATTATAATATATCTTCTTATATGCTCAATATATTTACAATATTAATACTTATTTGTTCAGTTCTAGTAAAGAAGTCTCAAAATGGCTAACTCATACCTCTGTTAAAAATAAATTTAGGGGAGCAGATGTAGCTCAAGTGGTGGGCATTTGCTTCCCATGTACAAGGTCCTGGGTTCAATTCCCAATACCTCCCCCCCAACATAAATAAATTTAGTGACTAGAGTACAATATTTGTATAATTTTCATTTTGTCAATAGCCTAAGAATACAGGTCATTATAATGTTTTCTCTGCGATGACATGGATGAAGCTTGAAGACAATATATCAAGTGATATAAGCCAGACATCAAAGGATATGTATTGATCTCACTAATATGAAATAATTAGAAAATTGCAAACTCATAAAGTCAGAATTTAGACCATAGGTTATAAAGGGTGGGGATGTGACAGGAAATAGAGAATTATGGCTTACAATGAACAGAGTTTCTATTTGGCATGATGGAAAAGTTTTGATAATAGATGATGATGAGGGTAGTACAACATTGTGAACATAATTAACAGCACTGAATTATGCATTTGAATGTGGTTTAAAAGGCAAATTTTAAGGTATACTATAGTATTAGTATAAATTTAGGATAAATTTTATAAAAATCCATGGAACTGCCAATACCAAGAGTAAACCCTAAATTAAACCATGGGGTATTGTTAATAATACAATTATAAAAAATGTGCTTTTTCATCAGTTGTAACAAATGTATCAACCAATGCAAGGTGTTAATAATAGGGGTATTATATGGTAATCCTGTATTTTATGCATAATTGTTCTGTAAACCCACAACTTCTCCAATAGGAAAGAATATATATTCCTTAATGTTAATTTTATTTTTCATTTAAAGAAAGTTTCTGTGGACTGATGAATCTTAGAACAACCTGTCCAAAATAAAAAACAGATTGTTCTTTGTTGCACCCTTTCTCAGAAAGGGAGTGGCAGTACCTGACAAACCCCTAGGATTATGGAGGAAACCAATTTCATTCTCAGGAACACTGCTTTCAGCCATACACTGGGTGACATGGAAATTTGCCTGCCGTGAATGGAGCTCAAAAAGGGAAAGGGCTGTACAGCAGCTAGCTCTTCAGCCTTGTATTTGGGCCATATAATCCAGCAGACTTTATGCTGTTGTAGTTGTCAGTGATGGGAAAAGTTGCCATGTAGAGTTTATCAAAAAACCCCAAGAAAGAATCTCCCCATAAGTCCCCTGAGGTCCTGAAACAAGGCTATACCATGCATGATGAAACATTATATGCCTTTTAAGAAACAGCTTCTTCAATACTTTGAGGCCTTGATAGTATGTTTGACCAAGAGATAAAAATTGAGTACACTTCTGTAACTTCCCATTAAAATCTGGGTTTAGTCAGACCTCCAGTTCTTAAGTCATATGGGACCAGCAGATGGAAATAGTGCCTTCAGGTTCAATCCAAATAGAAGTAGAGGTCATGAGTATGATACATGAATGTGTGCCTGAGACTTCAATGCAATACAACACTGTTGTGCAAACATGGCTTCCCAAACTCATTACTATGGTCATATCTATATTTCATTATAGCCAGCTGAAGGAAAGTAAATATCTTAAACTAGGTTTATGCATTTGTCTACTGGATTTGTGTAAAAGGTGAAAAATTACTCAAGGGTGTACTTCAAAGGCAGAAGTGAGGATAAAATATTCCTAATACATGATACTATGAGTATGATACCTGGTTATTCACTTTTAGTAGTGGAAGATGTGACATGCCATGAGACTCTACAAATTCCAGGTATTGACTGATATACTGGCAGGCTAGTCAGAGGTATGGAAGAAAAAAGAGTGAAATATCAAAGACAAGGTAGTATTAAACAGAAACATGAGTTTGGGCTTTTTGTAGTGTGCATAAATTCTAAATATTTTTGTATCATAGGTTAATACCCTTCAGAAAGTAATCACCATAGAAGAGACACTTAAAACCAACTTAATAAAATGGATTAGCCAATTGTTAATAGCCAGTTCTCCTCACCGGTCATGAAGAATTGATACAATGTGTGCATGAACAACATTTTCTTGGTGGAAGAGATGGAGGATACCCATCCATCCATAAGCATGGGAGGTGACTTTTCTAGACTGATATAGCTATTGCTACCTCTGGATTTCCAAACTGCCAGCAGCCAAGACCAAACCTAAGGGCTTGATGTGGCATTATTCCTCCAGAAGTCAAGCCAACTTCTTGGTTTCAAGTCATTGTATTGTGATCTTACTTCTTTGAAGGGCCAGTAGTAGTTCTTCCCAGAGATGATTCCAGGTACATGTCTGCCTGTCTTTGCTGCAGAGCTTCAGCCAAACCACTGTCTGGATGTTTATGGAAAACTTGATCCAGTAGGCATGAATTCTACTACAATTTAAGCCTCTTCCATGGCCACTGCTTCAAAGCACTGGATGTGTGAGAATGTGCCCGTGACCTTTTATCAACTGGTATTACATATAACAGCATCCAAAACTATCTTAGGCCAGCCCTGAGTCCCCATTCATCCATGCTCATGTCCCAATCCTATAGAGCTGCTGCTCTGGGATTCAAGAATCTGGTTAAGCTGCCTCTTTCACCATTCCTAAGTGTGGTAACTATTCTCTGCATTATTAGTCTTTACATTCTCACCACCAAGTTTTTGTTCTTTCCTCTTTGCAATATCTTTATAACTTATTCTGTATTGAATATCCTCTGTATGAATTCCTTTCCTACTAAAAGTTTTCTGATGAAGGGACCACAATATAAGTCATTTGCATGGGTATAACATGTCCACTTCATAAAACATAGTCCTGTTTTATCAGCACATGCCAACTTCTGGTGACAGTGATTAGTACAGAATTTTTTTTTTTGTATTTTGGCAGAAAAGACCAAGAAAAGACTAATTCATTTTTATTTTGGAGTTACTGAGCTAGTAAATTTAGGCATTCAGGTAGTCCTCCTTTCACTAAATAAGGGAGATTATCTGACACTAAAGCCTGGGATAACCAAACCAAGGAAAAAGGGGGAAGGGAGACACAAATCCAATGACACAGCTTGACACTATCCAGCCATACACGAAGTGACAAACATGCTCAACATACAAGATTTACGCATTTTAGTGTAGGCTATTTCAGGCTGGTTTGCAAGGTTGGATTTCTCTCACATAAATTGAAAGTCTCTTAAAAGTACCTTTCACAAAATTGATGATTACATATACCTTATTTCTCTGCATAATATCAATTAAATCAATTTTGGATTCAGAGAGAACAAAGTATAAATCTTTCTTTGACGGAAGCTGTGACCTTGTAATAGTGAAATTCTTCCTCCCAGTTATAAGTTACTCATAGGAGAGCCAGGGATGCCTTGTGCAGGCAATGTTTATGAGAGTGAGATGAGGAAGGCATATAAAGAGTTAGGTACTGTGATAGGTAAATAATATCTAAGAGGGTGTCAGTCTCAGTGTACTTGATTATCTGTATAATTAGAAAAACAAATCCTAGGACCATAACCTATATTTCATTTGTGTTTACTGTCACTGTGCTAAGTTTAGCCAAATGCTCAAAAATGGCCATGAAATGAATCAGTAAATATTCTGCTTTAAATAGAGATATTATTTGCATGGTTTTAGGCTTCATGTACAAGCTCATCTGAGTAGAAAGGAACAGATCCACACTTGGGAGCTTTAATTTCTACTGTCTAGGACAATGTAGTTTTAGTGTGCTTTCAATGTCACCTTAGAAATGTAGCCAGAATTCTGATTAAATAGCAGACTTAACTAAAGCACTTTTGTGTATTCCTTCCTAAACTCACTAATGCTACATAAATGGGAATAAAAATGACATTAATTCACAAGGACAAACAAAACAGCAGATTGAGGACAAATGAAGGAGAAAAGGAAATGCATGAACAGCATCTAATTTAGCTGACATTAAGAAAGAACTGGAGAATATCAAGGAAGCACCTGATTCACTCCACAGTATCACTCATATGCTCAGAATTTGATGATACAAGGAAAATTTGGAAATAGTATTGATGATTCAGGTAAAAGCAGAATGCTTGATAGTCTTGTTTAAAAATTAAGCAAATGAGGTCTTTTTCCAAATACATCAGTGCCAGGGAGGTGCATCCCTGGGAGTCATGTCCCATGCCAGGGGAAAGGTACCATTCATTTGCTGAGTTTGGCTTAGTGAGAGGCCACATATTAATAAAAAGGAGGTTTTCCGGAGGTAACTCTTAGTCAATAGGTATTATTAGGCTAAGTTTCAATTTTACAAGAATAAAGTTCATAAATACAAGCATCAATATTGAGGGCTTGGCATATAGGTCTGTTTTCTTTTATTAGGCACTGCCTATGTACTCTAGAGGTTCTTTCCACTCTATTACAGAATGTAGCAGGACTCCTCAGGGTGAGCATTTAATAGTTTTTTGGTTATTGTGTATGTCTCTACTCAGATAACACCCTAAGATAAGATGATTACATAGAGGTATGCCTCAGGTACTCCTTTCTCCACACATCCCCCCACCACCCACACCCTGCACCAGTGACTGTTCCCTGCCATACAGGAGAAAAGAACATTCCCACAATTATATTCTCAACCATGGTGCTGTACCTCTCCAGAATTCGCCTGGTCCTTCCTCCAGCCCTCAACCCCAGCTCTATGGATAGCCCAACCTATTCCAACTCCACTTAAACTCACACTCCAGGATCATTGATCTCATTCACATGCCTGCACCACCTTCAACCCCACCCACTGCCAAACATTCCCCCTCCACCTTAGTGTAGATTCTTCCTAGATTGAGCATTGGCTTACCACTCTCTACTGCATTTCTGTCTCCTGGTAACCTATCTTCCAGAATCTATATCTGTGAGTCTGCTCAATTTCCTTAGTTCATATCAGTGATGTCATGCAATATTTGTCCTTTAGTGACTGGATTACTTCATTCTACATAAGATCTTAGAGAGTCAACCATGTTGTCACATGTGACAATACGTCATTCCTTCATACAGCTAAGTAATACTGCATTGTATGTATCTACCATATTTTGTTGATCCATTCTTCCATTAATAGACACTTAGGTTCCTTCCAACTTTTGACAATTGTGAATAATGCTGCAATGATCATTGTTGTGCATATATTTGTTTGCATACCATTTTCAATTCTTCTGGGTATATTCCTAGTAGTGAGATTGCCAGATCCTATGGCAATTCTATACTTAGCTTCCTGAGGAACAGCTAAACCATCCTCCTCAGTCGGTGGCACCATCCTTCATTCCCATAGCAGTAGATAAGTGTTCCTATTCCTCCACATCCTCTCTAACACTTGTAGTTTTCTGTTTTTTTTTAAACAGTAGCCAGTCTAATAGGTGTGAGATGATATCTCATTTTAGTTTTGATTTGCACTTCCCAAATAGCTAGTGATGTTGAGCATCTTTTCATTTGCTTTTTAGCCATTTGTATTTCCTATTTGGAAAAGTGTCTGTTCAAATCTCTTGACCATTTTTAAAAAATGGATTGTCTTTTTATTTTCTAGAGGAGTATTTCTTTATACATCCTGGACATTAGACCTTATCAGATACCTGGTTCCCAAATATTTTCTTCCATTGACTAGACTGCTTTTTCTTTCTTAACAAAATCCTTTGAGGCACAAAAGTTTTCAACTTTGCGGAGGTCTCATTTATGTTTTTCTTTCATTGCTCATGCTTTGGATGTAAAGTTTATGAAACCATTTCCTACTACAAGATCTCATAGATGCTTTATACATTATCTTCTATGAGCTTTATGGTCTTGGCTCTTATATTTTGGTCTTTGATCCATCTTGGGTTAGTTTTTGTATAGGGCATGAGATGGAGATCCTCATTCATTCTTTTGGATATGGATATCCAGTTCTCCAGGCACCATTTGTTGAAGAGATTATTCATTCCCAATTGAATAAGCTTGATGGCCTTCTCAAATATTAATTGGCTGAATATATGTTGGTTTATATCTGCACTCTCATTTCATTACCACTCTACTCCATTTCTACCTCCTGGTAACCTATCTTCCATTGGTCAGTATGTCTATGCTTGTGCCAATGCAATGCTGGCCTGACTACTGTTGTCTTTGAAGTATGCTTTAAAGTCAGGTAGCATGGTTCCTCCAAAATTGTTTTTCTTTTTAAAAATATTTTGGGCTATTTGGAGCTCCTTGACTTTCCAAATAAATATCACAATTGGCTTTTCCAGTTCAGTAAAAAATGGCATTGGAACTTTTATTGGAATTAGGTTGAATCTGTAAATCAATTGACATGGGATAAATGTCTTAATAATATTTAGTCTTCCAATCCATGAACAGGGGATATTCTTCCATTTATTTTATTTAAGTCTTCTTTGATTTACGTTAACAATGTTGTGTAGTTTTCTGCATATAAGTCCTTTACATCTTTAGCTAAATTTATTCCTAGGTACTTGATTCTTTTTGTTACTGTTGTAAATGGTATTTCTTTCTTGATTTCTTCCTCAGATTGCTCGTTGTTGGTGTACAGAAATGTTACTGATTTTTCAGCATTGATCTTATAGCCGCAATGACACTCAACTCCTTTATAAGTTTTAGCAGTTTTGTTGTAGATTTCTCGGGGCTTTCTAAGTATAGGATCATGTCATCTGCAAATAATGAAAATTTTACTTTTTCCTTTCCAATTTGGATGCCTTTTATATCTTTTTCTTGACTCAGTGCTCAAGCAAGTGCTTCTAGGACAATGTGAAATAAGAGTGGTGATAGTGGGCATCCTTGTCTTGTGCAGAGGGAAGGTTCTTAGGATTTCCCCATTGAAGATGATGTTAGCTTTGGGTTTTTCATATAAACCTTTTACTATGTTCAGAAAGTTTCCTTCTATTCCTATCTTTTACAGTGTTTGTATCAGGAAAGGGTGCTGTATTTTGTCGAATGCTTTTTCTGTATCTATAGAAATTACCATGTGATTTTTTCTTTCAGTCTGTTTATGTGGTGCATTTACATTGATTGATTTTCTTATGTTGAACCATCTTTGCATACCTGGGATGAAACCCACTTGGTCATGGTGTATAATGCTTTTGATATGTTGTTGAATGCGATTAGCAAGTGTTTTGTTGAAGATTTTAGCATCTAGGTTCATTAGAGAAATTGGTCTGTAAATTTCCTTTCTTGTGGTATCTTTTTTGGCTTTAGTATTAGGGTAATGTTAGCATCACAGAATGAGTTAGGGAATGTTCCTTCTATTTCTATTTTTTGGAAGAGCTTAAGCAGGATTGGTGTTAGTTCTTTCCAGAATGTTTGGTAGAATTCAGCTGTGAAGCCGTCTGGTCCTGGGCTTTTCTCAGTTGGGAGGTTTTTAATGACTGAGTCTATCTCTTTACTTATAATTGGACTGTTGAGTTCATCGATTTCTTCTTTCGTCAGTGTAGGCTGCTTGTGAGTTTCTAGGAATTTGTCCATTTCTTCTAAATTATCATTCTTGTTAGCATATAATTTTTCAAAGTATCCTCTTATGATATTCTTTATTTCCGTGGGGTCAGTAGTGATATCTCTTTCTTCATTTCTTATTTTGTGTATTTGCATCTGTTCTCTCTTTTTCTTTGTTAGTCTCACTAAGGGTTTGTCAATTTTATTGACCTTCTCGAAGAACCAGCTTTTGGTTTTGTTTATTTTTTCTAGTGCTTTATTATTTTCTATTTCATTTAGCTCTATTTCATCTTTGTTATTTCTTTCTTTCTGCTTCCTTTAGGGTTTGTTTGTTTTTGTTTTTCCAATCCTTTCAGGTGTGCAATTAATACTTCAATTTTAGCTCTTTATTCTTTTTTAAAATATGCATTTAGAGCTATAAATTTCCCTCAGTACTGCTTTGGCTGCATCCCATAGATTTTGATATGCTGTGCTGTGCTGTCATTTTCATTTGATTTGAGGTAGTTACTGATTTCCTTTGAGATTTCCTCCTTGACGCACTGTTTGTCCAAGAGTGTGTTGTTTAATTTCCATATCTTAATGCCTAATCTTGTTCTCTGGTCCTTAGTGATTTCCAGTTTCATTCCTTTGTTGTCAGAGAAATTATTTATATAATCTCAATCATTCTGAACTCATTGATAGTTGTTCTGTGGCCTAGCATGTGGTCTATCTTGGAGTACGATCCATGTGCGCTTGAGAAGAATGTATATCCCTCTGTGTTAAGGTGTAGTGTTCTGTATATGTCTATTAGGTCCAGGTCCTCTAATTTATTATTCAGGTTCTTTGTTTCTTTACTGATTCTCTGTCTAGATGTTCTGTATAATGGTGATAGTAGTGTATTAAAGTCCCCCACTGTAATTGTAGAGGCATTTATTTCTCCACTTAGTTTTTCCCGTCTTTGCCTGACATATTTTTAGGCACCTGATTATGTGCATAAATGTTTATGATTGTTCTCTCTTCTTCAGAGATTACCCCTTTTACTAATATATAGTGTCCATCTTTGTCTGTTCTGATTGTTTTGCATTTAAAGTCTATTTTGTCTGATATTAAGATAGCTACTCTTGCCCTTTTTTGGTTATTACTTGCTTGTAAAGTTGTTTTCCAGCCATTCACTTTCAGCCTCCTTGAATCCCTGCATTTAAGGTGGGTCTCTTGTAAACAACATATAGATGGGTCATATTTCTTTATCCATTCTGCCAATCTGTGTTCTTTACTGGTGAGTTTAATCCATTAACATTCAGTGTTATTACTCTCAATGAATTTCTTATGTCCACCATATTTTCTTTGGGTTTATGTATGTCCTATGTAGTTTTTGTTTCTTTTTATGTTGTTTTTGTTGTTCTTACACTCACCTCCAACTCTCTCTCTCCTGTTTTTTCCTTTCAACCTTTAGAGCTTCTTTTAGTATTTCTTGAAGTGCAGGTTTCTTATTGGCAAATGAGTACTCCTAAAATTTCTATGTAACATTTATGTAAGCAACGTATCCTAAAAAAATGTATTAAATCCAAAAAAACTAAATGTATGAAATATAAAAAATTTAAAAAATTAAAAAAAAACAGATAATCTCACCTTGAGTCAATCTAGGCTCCTGTTATATATGTATTGATATTATTAGCTTTGATAAATGAGACAATTAGTCCTTGTTGAGTTTTATGATGATGTAAACTTTAAGGTAAAAAAAAATGACATTTTGTTATTGGCTTGTAGGGGTATTTATATGTACTCTGGATATGATTAAATTACTTTGGCGTCTTAGTTGATAATCAGTTGAAAATACGTATGTACATATGTTTAAACTGTAATTCTATTGCATTGATCTATCTATCTTTAAAAAAGATTGCACTATCTTTTTAATTGTAGCTTTATAGTAAGTCTTTGAAATCAACATTGGAGTTTCTTCAGCTTTTTTCTTTTACAAACATGTTTTGTATTTTAAAAAATATTGACTAAAAATTGATGATGATGAATTCTCAAGGAGTAAAAGCAAATTGTAGGAAAACTGGTGTATTATGTTTTTAAAAGCACATTCTATACAGATTATATTAGAGTGCTATTAATATTATTTAACATTATATGTGGGTTGTGAAAAGAGATGGTGTTGCAACCCAGCTCCTGATGGGCATGAGCGGGGGCGGCTCCAAGACCAAAGAATGCACTCAGCAATATGTTAGACATGAGCTTTATTTATTGGGACTTATGGACAGGAGAGAATCTCTCTGTTGACGGCAGCCCAGAGAATGAAGATAGCGCTCTGCAAAGAGGTGGGAAAATGAGATGCAATAAATAGGGCCTCAAAACAAAGTCATTTCATAACAGAGTTTTGCTAGGGTCATATGAAGCACATAAATGGTGTCTGGTGATGCTATTATAGGAAGAAACTGTGCAGCCTGGAGAAAAGTACAGTCCGTGATACCATTTGTACATTGTTCCCCTGTGGGGAAGTTTGTTACATTTTAACTGTGTCCTTGTGCATACAAGTGGCTGCGTGCTGCAGACTGAGTTTTCCTTATGGGGATCAAGGGCCAGGGTACCCACTGGACCCCCACAATCCACCCCCATGCAGCTGCTTACATTGCCCTTAGGACACACAATACATTCACATTTTACAACAGTACAGCATACAACAGAATGCTAAGAGTTCTTTACTAAAAGTTAGTAAACTTACAAAGACATGTTGCATCAGCCAAGAGAGAATGCCTTGTTCTAAACTTGTTGATGGGTTGTTTTTTTGCCATGCCAGCAAGTTATTTTTTATGCTGTCAAATTTGCAGAAGTTATTGTCCAAGGAACAATGAGGGATAAATCATGCTGGTCTAACAGTATACAAGCAACATTTCCATTAGTAGATAATAAAGTACTAGGTAGGGGAATACTACGAGAAGGCTTTTAATACCATACATTTTCTGCTATTAAATTTTCTGAGTTTTTTGCAGTGACAGCAAAAACTAGTTTAGGCATAAAGAGAGTTCATATAGACACACACAGGTCCCAAGCTATTTGCCGTACTGATTGGTTGCCTTTTTACCTTTGCCTGTCAGCTTTTATGGGACCAATGGAGAGACATTTTTGTTTGAAGTTATTCAGGCTTTTTTTTTTATTGTTGTTGTATTTGAGCCTGGGACTTTTAAACTGTACCTTGTGACAAGAATTTTTGGCAGGCTTTATTTTGACCAGCTGCCCTTCCTGTTTTTAATACTAACTTGCCTCAACATTCCCCACAGAGAGTTTGCACCTTTATTTTTAAAGGGGAGCTGAAGGGTGATGGTCACTCTTCTGTAGCTGTTTCCTGCTCCTTAGGAACAATACTCCCTGCCTGATGAGGTGTGGAACTCTCTGGATATTCTATTGATATTGAGGCAAGTTGGGTCCATCAATGTGATTGGAACTGGATGAAATTCCCACATGACTAATACCTTGTTTGGAAGGCATTGACTCTGGAAGAAATAAACTTAGTTAGAAACTTGAAGAGACATGGTCCCACTAAAAGGGTAAAGAACTTGCTGGATTTGGTATAAACTGTCACCATCAGTTCACACAGTGTTGGTTATGCCTAGAATAGATAGGAAAGGATGAGGAGAGGCACTGTCCTAGACATAAACTCACAAAGATAATATAGGCAACAACTAGACAAGCATATTTTAAGCAAAATAAAGAGGATACTTAAGAGAACCATTCTTTTATATTATAGACACATTTATTAACTACTTAGAAAATGAATTGAGTTTACCAGGACTTTTAACATGTTTAATATCCTTATGCATATGGTTTAGAATAGAAGAGAACTTATTATATTTATCAGGTATATAGGTACAGCACTTAATACTAATTAATGCATGAATTAAGGCAAAAAGTTCCTTTTTCAGTTGCAGTTAATAGATTTAAGCTTTAGGTTGGCAATTCCATACATATTGTCTCACAATGGAAGCTGACCGCAATGCCAATTGTGTTTGCTTAAGTTCTACTTACATTAACTTGGTAATTATTGCTCCACCTGGTATGACTTTTACACAGCTAGCATGCTTCAGCACTGTTGATCTTGGAGGGAGGCACTGGTATTTTACTGGCCTGGTGAATAGGACCCTTTGGCATTATGAAATAGAGCCAGTCTTAGGACAATGTCCATTGTAAATCTGACAATATCGTGCCATTGTTGCCTGCTTCAGGAGTCCAAAACAGCACTGTACTTTCCATTTATTTCATGAGCATACCCAGAGATGTGGCAGATACCTTTATTGTTTTAAGGGTCATAGTGACTGACTTGGCCAATAACTGAAATGGAGAGTCAATATGCAGGATACTGGAGGCCTGGTTTGAATGCACAAGAGAGTTGGACAATACTAAAGTCTATCTCTTTTAATTTTGGTATAATTTTAAAGTACTTTTAGTGCAATTTATAATGGATTAAGTGAACCTAACTATTTTTAGTACTTCAGATTTTGCTTTTGCACCTTTATCATGATTACATAAATTAATGGGTATTTTATTTTAGCAGTATAGGAAAAATCTGCTTTTTTACTATTTTTTGAAAACCTAAGATTCCCAATGGAATAAAGATTATTTTTTCCTTACTACCATCTTAATATGCAGATTGAGGTGGCCTTTGACTGGTTTTTCTGTAATGAAGTTAGTCTTTGTTATTAATATCAATTTAGGTTTTTACTTAATAATGGCTTCCTGGAATTAACTATTTAAATATTTCAGTTTAGAAAACACTTTTTCAAACTTTTT
>PVKH010024241.1:0-13671 GCA_004027955.1 Chaetophractus vellerosus
TTTGTTGCATCATCTTGCTGAGACAGCTCTCCACTCAGGCCAGCTCTCCATGTGGGCCAGCTCACCGCACGGGCCAGCTCGCCTTCACCAGGAGGCCCCAGGAATCGAACCCTGGACCTCCTATATGGTAGACGGGAGCCCAGTCGCTTGAGCCACATCTGCTTCCCACTAATTCTTTTTTGAGCCAAGTATGTCATCATCAGTGTCAGTATCTCTTTATAAGCAGTTTTCCCAGTTTAGGGATTCAAAGTTCAAAAAAATATTTGTTTTAAGTAACTTCAAATGAGCATCCTAAATTCAGTCCCAGGGCTCACTGCCAGGGAAAAGGGCGCTCACCTACGGCTCATAGAAACCAGTCGCACAGACGGGGTTTGGCAGGGAACCAAGGTGGGCAGCCAACAGGAGGTGAGGGCTGTTTTCTTGGGAACTGGATTTTTTTTCTTTCTGAAACCAGAAAAGAGTAAGCATGTCCCATCTACTTTAGTGTGAGGACTTTGTAAGTCCCCCAGAGTTTTCCATTTGCCGTCTGAGGTTAGAGCCAGTGCTTTCATTGCCTACACATTTAATTGCAGATCTTAAGAGCCCACATGCCATGGAAGAAATGCGCTCTGGCGACATGCCTGGCTGTCCCCAGGGAATTCAGGCACCCAGCCGGCTGCGCAGAGAAGACCCTCCTCCGCTCCCCACCTGCCGACCCCGTCTCCTCCCGGCTGCAGCAGCAGGAAGATGTTTCCACTTGGTCTTGTACTTCTCTTTGGAGAAGGGCTCAAGGAGGAAACTGCTGAGCACAGAGCGGTGTGTTTGCCCCCTGTACACGCCGCGTCTCCTGCGGCGCCAGGCTCAGGGAAGCGCACCTCCAGACGAGGGACGGCGAGCGGCGGAACAGCGGCGCCAGGCCACTCTCTGCTGTGCCTTTCCTCCCGAGTCTCACGGAAAAACATGCGATAACCAAAGCGTGCGCGGTTCAAACAAGCCTGACGCCCTCCGGAGGCCACGGATTCCCAGGTGCAATCCCGTGGGGACCTGCGACCAGACGCTGGGGCTGGGGTGGCATCTCCCTTTGCCTCAGCTGTCTACCACGCACTGAGACGGAAAGCACGAGAGCATCGAGCACCACCGCGAGTCTAGAAGCGTGTTTTTCATTCACGTTGCCTTGAAAAAACGGTTTGGTCTTGGTTTGTCTCCAAATCGGTAATTCTGCTGCTTTGCTTCCGTGTGCCAAGGCTCAGCACTGGACAACTAGGGGCTCCACGGGAGGAGGGGGCTCATCAGTGACACCCCGACCCCTGCACGGCCACCGGCCTGCCAGCCAGCGGCTCCAGCGCTCAGCTCCGCGTCAGCTCTGATGGCTGCTCCTTCTGCCTGGCTGGCTCCTCCCCGGGTCTCCTCCTCTGTGTTCTTAGGGCCACGTGAAAAGCTGCTAATTAAGGTTGTGTCTGCAGGAGCCACCAGATAACCAGTGTGGCTTAACTGTAATTCAAATAGTCACTTTGTTTGGGGAAGGCAGGAGGAGGGTTTTTTGTTTATTTTGGTTTAGTTTTTGGTGTTGTTGTTTTTTTATGTCAATTAACCAGATATTGCTTTTTTTAAACCGAATTTGCATTTATTCCATATACTCTAATTCACCTTGATGTGCTCCTCCTCTCTCTTGCTGATAATGCAGCCTCCTGTTCACAGATATACAAATCTGTCTTCTGTCATTCTCCCCTGCTACCTCCTAGGGTGACTTTTCCCTGATTTTGTAATTTCTGTACTTTCCAAGTTCTTTGCCATCCTCGAGGTCCTCAGAGCTTACCTGAAACTGATCTGTAGCTAACCTCAGGTGCTCCCTTGACCGTCAGACCCCAAGGCGTGTTATGCCCCTTGAGCTTTTTCACAGGTTCAGTTTTCACTCTGCTATATTTTCCTTTTCCCTCTGGAGTGGGGCATCATAGGTTCGGGGTTTTGCACTGCTTCACCTCGAGCCTCACGCACTCTGGCTCCGTCTAACTGACCGAGGCTCCAGCCCAGGCGGTTCTTGGATCGCCCCCCGGTCCCTCCCAGCCCCCCGAGGACGTGAGTGCGTTTCTAACCCTCCATCTCACAGACGGGGGTCTGGAAGCAGAGCCGCGGGAGCGGGGCGTCAAGCTAGAGGAGAGAAGTGGTTCCAGCTCTGCCCCAGTCGTAGGAGCTCCCTCTGTCCGGCCATCCCAAAGTGTCCACCCGCCGCCGGGAGCAGCCGGACACGCGCGAACGCCCTGACCCCCGTGCCCCTGAAGGGCACCTTCCCGCCGTGGGGCAGCCCCAAGCCCCGGCCCCACGGCCCCCGCCTCGAGCGCTCTGGGTCCCAACCGGGCGTCAGGTGAAGCCCTTCCTTCGCTCGCCTCTGAGCGCTATTTCCTTATCTACCCTTCCTGCCGGTCAGGCGCTTACCACCCATCTCGGGCAATGGCTGTGGCGATCAGCCCAGCCCATCAACAGCGCCGGAGCCTGCTGGCATTTTCCCCAGAGATCAGTGCACGCCTGTGGCCTGCGGATTGAGAGAGTGAGCTGTGAGGTGAAAGTGAAGGAATAATAAAGTGGATTTCCCTGTTTGTTTCTTCCACTTAGAAGAGGAAAAGGAAAAAGAGAAGGGGAGGAAGCTAGGAACTGAAGTTTGTTTTCTAGCACATTCCTTACCTAACTTCTCCCACCTAAATCTGATTGCCTTCACTGCTGCCCAAGGCTGTTGCAAATTTCCCCAGTCGTGGCTTCGGGGCTGAAGAAGAAAGTTGCGGGAAGAACGTAACTTGCCCGTCTTGAGCTGCGAGTCTTAAGCTCCACAAGGCCAGCAGCAGCTCTCCGAATGCCCTCCTTTCGCCCGGCTGCTTCCGAGCCTTCAGCTCGGATACGGGCTTTTGCCCCGCAGCAGCGCCTCGTACCGGGTGTCTGAGCTTCCGTCTCTGCGCGCAGACACAAGCCACGGTGCCCACTGGCATTGTCCCCCCTGGAATTCCAGAGGCATCCGTGCCACCATGGGAGCCAGTGTAGGGGGGCAACCTCCCATGGCTCTGCACCCCCCACCAAAAGCAGGGGGAGCTGGGGTGTGAGCAGCTCTGCACCCCCAGCCCGGCGCTGTCATCAGCTGCTTTGCTTTCACTGTCGCCCGTGAGCTTCAGTTATGAGCTTCTAAGATGGAGATGGAGGTTTAGGAAGGTGAGGTGTGTGTGTGTGAGAGAGAGAGAGAGGGAGAGAGAGATGATGATGATGAGGTGGATGTTAATGAGGAGGAAACAATTTCTGGTAAACATCTCCGAAAACAGTTCCAGAATGCTCATTTCAAGACCCTTTCAGCACGGAGAGCACAATACTCGGAATTGACTCCACAGCGAATTTACTGAATCATACTTCATCTAAAAGGGAAAAATGAACACATCTGTCTACGTTAGTCTTTTACGATGTTTACTGAGCAAAGATGACTACACCACTCACCCAAAAAATAAGATATAAAATACACATGTATATGCATACATGAATCAACAGATTGAAACGACATTTAATATCATCAACAGCTTGAAACTAATTAAAACGAGGCATTAAATTGATTAAACAACACATAAAAATATATTGCTTCCCAAAATGTCATTTAAAATATCTAAGAACAGTAAAGAAAACATTGTTTGTGTGCACTTTCCCTGTTGCAGTTTTCTCTCCTTTTCTTCTCTCCTGACAAGGGGCCTCGTCTGTCCGCAGTGGAAGAAGACCCCAGCCCGAGGGCGGGTCTCAGCAAACCTCTTTCAGCCTTGGGCGCCTCCCGCCCAGTGACAAAAGGCCCTTTAGAGACCAGGAGCTCCTTCGCAGACTGCTTTATGGCGGCCCCAATTTCACGGATTCCAAGAGGCACGTTTCTTCACCTCTCCAGGTCTCTGGGTTCACCCTACAGTCGAGGATGTGGCCATTTGATGGGCAGCACTTTTTCTTTCTTAGTGGCACCGCAAACAATGGAGCTTCTTAAAACTGGTGTCTTCATTTAATGAAACACAGTTTGAGGGAAAAGCGTTTTGCAGGCTTGCGGTGTTGTCCACAGCTCATACGTTTTCCTGTTTTCAGGATGAGCCACGGAACACGATCTCCTGCGCACACCAGCGCCCAGCGAAAGGAAAGGGGTCTAGAGACGCAGAAGGGAAGGGTCTCCTTGACCCTCCTCTTGGCTCGCTCCCACCTTGGTCTGGTGCCGAGTACTTGGGCCGAGGCGGTTTCAAGGGCCTCCCTCAGAAGTCCGCTCCTGCTTGGGAACGCCCTTCCTTATTATGGCCAAACACCCGCTGTGCAGACGGGCTTCTGCCCCATCCCATGTGAAAACTCCCTTAGAGTGCTTAGGGCTCGCTGACTTCACGGCCGCCACTGGGCAGCCCCTCTCTGGGGGGCTTCGCCGTGTGTGCTCTCTCCATGTGTCTGCGAGTCTTCCCTTCGCGAGTAGATTCTAAGCCTTTAGAGGCCAGGGCTCACATCTTCTCTACAGGCCCAAAGGTCCAGCAAAGTTCTGTGGCCATGGCGAGTGCTAGAGTGACCACAGTGTTTCTATAAAAATACTTCAGGGACACATGGGAGGCAGCTGTGGCTCAAGCAATTGAGCTCCCATTTGCCACATGGAGGACCCAGGTTCAATCCCCAGGACTCCTGGTGAAAAAATGAGAAAGGAAAAAGACGTCCCATACCTGCGCGGAGAGGCGCAGGCCCTGCGCCAAAAGGACAATGACGCGACCTCATAGGAAAACCACATACATCTGTTTCAGGGATGCACTCGAGAACAGACAGTAACCAGGGAAGGACAGGCCTATTCCAGGCAGCAAGGGCTGCAAAGAAGTTGCGGAGGATGAAGGGGCAGGAGGAGACCACACAGAGAGGCACATTTCCAGACCTTCCGGGAGGCTTCTTCACAGCTGCAGGAGCTGCGGGCCGGCTGGGATTGTGCTCTGAAGTCAGCACCGGGTGGGTGAGCTTTGCCGGCCTTGAGATCGTGTACAAGGCACATCCTGACTTCTGGGCAGAACTGGAAAGTTTCCCCGAGGTAGCCGGTCCAGGGCTGCGGACGAGGCAGTCACAGGAGACGCGGGGGCCCTGTGTGGGGCCTGCAGCTCAGCCATCACCATCTCTGAGTCCCAAATTAGGGCCCTCGAATGGTCCCTGCTCTGCCGTCACCATCTCTGAGCCTGATACAGGGCCCTCGGTGGTCCCTGCTCTGCCGTCTCCGTCTCTGAGCCTGATACAGGGCCCTCGGTGGTCCCTGCTCTGCCGTCTCCGTCTCTGAGCCTGATACAGGGCCCTCGGTGGTCCCTGCTCTGCCGTCTCCGTCTCTGAGCCTGATACAGGGCCCTCGGTGGTCCCTGCACTGCCGTCACTGTCTCTAAACCTAATATAGGGCCTTCGCATTGTCCCTGCTCTTTCGTCTCCGTCTCTAAGCCTAATATAGGGTCCCCGCGTGGTCCCTGCTGTCATCACTGCGTTGACATTGTATCAATTTTTTAACAAAGGGCAGCATTTTATTTTGCACTGGGCTCCATAACTTACGTGGCCAGCACTGGTGGGGATTTTCCCTGTTGGGAGACCAATGGCAGTTTCATCTTCTAAATCCACCTACTGGCTCCTGGTAGAAGCCTCAGTCTCCTGAGTACTGGACCTGAGCATTTCCAAGCACATGAATTCTGTTTTCAGGGTTTGTATCGTCTCGAGCTCCCGTCAGAGCTCAGTACACGCTGACCTCAGGAACTGAAGGTTAGAACAGGGTAGAACATTTCAAAACCTTTATCTTTTAAAGTAAAAATCCCTAAGCAAATCCGAGTGCTTTGTTATAATTTGGGGGAGAAACCCCTAGAAATGGAGCTCCTGTCGTGTGTCCGTGCTATGAAGGGCACATATGAACAATTTTAAGTGCCTCACCAACATACACGAGAATTTTCTCTGGTTACATTTTTCATTGCAGCCCACATCTCCACATTTTATACCATTTTCTTGGGACCTACATGGTCCAAACACTGGGCTAATTCTCTCTGCTCAAAGCGAAATATTCAAGGGAATTCAATCCTCTCCTTTTAAGCTTGTCCCCTAGACTTGAGTTTGACCCGGCAATGGGGTTTTAACGTGACTCACTGTTCGCAGGCCCCCAGGCTCAGAGCCTCTGTGGGCTTGAGTGAGGAACCGAGGGCGCGGCGTGACACGCTCACGTGGAACAGCACGTCGGATTCCTGAAGCCGTCACAGGCAGGCAGAGACTCTGCCCTAGAAGGACTAAATCTGGCACTTTTCAAGCCTGTTTCAAGACCTGGCCTTTCTGACGCCTCTCAGGTGTGATCGGCCGGCCTAAAGCTTTGGGACATAAGAAGATGCATTAAGACTCCTGGAAAAGGCTCTGCTGCTGCCTGAGAAAAAAGAGTCAACAAATAAACAAGAAAAAGGTAACAGTGTTGAAAAGGAAAATATAGGTGAAATTAAAGTTACCTGCCAAGGACAAAAGACTGCAAAGAGGAAGTACAAATGGCTAAAAAGCACATGAAAAAATGTTCAATATCACGAGATATTAGGGAAATGCAAATCAAAATGACAATGAGATACCATCTCACACCACATAGAATGGCAATTACTAAAAAACAGAAAACAATAAGTGCTGGAGAGGATGTGGAGAATGGGAACACAGCTTCACTGTTGGTGGGACTGTAGAATGGTGCAGCCTCTGTGGAAGACAGTTTGGTGGTTTCTCAGGAAGCTAAATATAGACCAAACTGCCACATGTTCCAACATTTCCTCTACTAGGAATATGTCTAGAAGAACTAAAAACTGGGACACAAACAGACATCTGCACACCAATGTTCACAGCGGCATTATTCACAATTGCCAAAAGATGGAATCAACTCAGGTGTCCATCAACCAATGAATGGATAAGCAAAATGTAGTATATACATACGATGGAAAACTATTCAGCTGTGAGAAGAAATCAGCTGAGGAAACACATCACAACGTGGTTGAACCTTGAAGACATTATGCTGAGTGAAATAAGCCAGCCACAAAAGGACAAATATTGCATGGTCTCACTAATATGAACTAAATGTGAAGAATAAATGCATGGAGTTAAAACCTAGAGTATAGCTTATTAGGAGATAGGAGTAGGGCTGAGAAGGGGCACTGGTTCTTAATGTATGTAGACGTTTTAATTAATTTGATTGTAAATGTGTAGAAATGGATGGAGTTGAATGTAACACATTATAGTGAGTAGCAGCTGGTTTATAAATGGGAATGTGGCTGGAAAGGGCAGTCTAGGGATGTAAATGTCAGTTGAAAGAAAGCTAGAGAATAATCTAGGGACTGAATAACACAGTGAACCCAGAGGTGGATGAGAATTGTGGTTAATAGTACAAATGCAGGAGTGTCCTTCTGTGAACCTATTCCAGGGTGGTGGGAATGCGGAGAAGCACAGGAAAAATACAATTAATGTAACCTATGGGCTATAGTCAACAGCAATCCTGCAATACTCTTGTATTAATGCCAGAGATGTACTGTGTTAATAACAGGGGGTTTGGAAAAAATATGCCAAATGTATGCTATGGAACATAGTTAGTGGCAATAGTCTGATGATATTATCTCATAATCTGTAACAAATGTTCCACCACAGTGTGGTGTGTTGGTGAAGGGGAAGTCTACACATGTGCATGACTGTTTTGTAAATTCACAATTTCTGTAATAAAATTATATATTTTTTTAAAAAGATGTTTAAAAAGAAAAAAGAAAAAAGTTACCTGCCAAGGAGACCCAAGATTCCCTAAACCTGGGTCCGTGTTCTCACAGTCCATGGAAATCCATGCCCAGGGACAACAATCAAAGGAAACTCTTTATTATGCCAATTTCAGGGCCCAATTGCTCTAAACCTGTAATGAATTAGGCTGGAGATTTCAAAAAAACCATCTTATTTCAAAAAACCGTGGCATAGTCTGCCTTTTATCAAGAGCTCCAATTAAGCGTTTTCAACGACTTGTATGAACAGCACAAATGGTTAAGAGGTTCTGGTGTAGGAAGAGAAGAACCTACATCAGGGCTCCTGCCTCCAGTTCTTGAGCAGTTTCACACGACTCTTATTCTTCACTGGAGTCATCTCATGATTACGGTGCTTGATCCCACATTTCCTATGAGGCCACTCTATAACCACATGCTCTTAACCCGCGTCCTCGTGGGTGGGAACCCATTGTAAAGGGGAGCTCTTGAAGACACTCGTCTTAGTTAAGGTGTGTATTAGCCAAAGAGGTGTCTTTGCAAAATATACCAATAATTGGTTGGTCTTTATAAAGGGTATTTATTTGAGGTAGAGTTACCAGGCCACAAAGCATAAGTTTCTTCTCTCACCAAAGTCCATGTGTTGGAGCAAGACAGCTGCCGACGTCTCCAGTGTTCAGGCTTCTAGGTTCCTCTCCTGCTGGGGCTGCATTTCTCTCCAGGCTTAGCTTCTGTTTCCTCCACAAGTTCAGCTGTAGACCATGAGGCTCTCTACGCTTTGCGTCTCTCCACAAGGCCAGCTGTAGACTGTCAGGCCAATGGCTCACTTGTGTTCTCCTGGGGCGTCCTCTCCAACATCAGAACTGCTCCTCAAATCTGCCCCCTCTGTCTTTGGCCTTGCCTTTATACTTGAGACCACACCCACCAAGGCGCGGGGCTCAACGCCCTCCTGGCATGGCCCAGTCAATGCCCTAATCATAACCCAATCATGCCCAGATGAACAGATCAGTTTACGAGCATGATTCAATTTATATTTTTGGAATTCATAATTACATAAAACTGCCAAACCAGTACAAGATGTGAACCAGCTGAGAGAGGATGCCTAAATCCACATCATTATAGGCCTTATGAAGAGAAGAAACCAGAAACCGGAAGGTGGAGAACACAAAGGAAGAAGCTGGAGATCAGCAGAAAGCAAGCGAGCTGCAAAGGTGAGGTCGTCACCATTGACGGGAGGCAGAGATGCACAGCAAGGAGCCCCAGGCAGAGGGTGGGCGGCGGCCAGCTCCAGAGAGCTGCAGAATCTGGGAGAACACACACTTTGCCATGTCTTCATTTTGGACTTCCAAGCCTCAAAACCATGAGCCAAAAATCCCTGTAAAAGGCAAACCCATTGCATGTATTGTCACAGCTGCCTGGCAAACTAAGACACTGTATCACCAAAGTCCTCTCCTTTTTTAATTAGAACGTAATCTACCGTCACAATTCCTGATATCGCTTCCTCTACTTTCTCTCATGTCTCGCAACCTCCCCAACAAGCAAGACACATCTTCACCTTACAGCGGCAACAGCCACCTCCATTCCTTTCCCTTCCTAAGGAAGTTCTGGAAGAATTGCAGTCAGGGGAAAGGGACGGGAGATCCTTTAAAAAATATGTTTTGTTTACATTGTGGTCACTATAATATTTTAAAAATCCATCAGTTAAAAAAAAGCATAGTACATACTAGGGGCCATAGAGTTGTAAAGCTTTATCACTGCCCTTTTTTTAGGCAAGAAGAAAAAGAGTTTGGGGACCAATGATTGTGATTAAATTTGCTCCAAGGAGTAAGTTCATATTGGGTTGATGTGGCCCCACCCTGCCAGGGGACAGGTGGCAACGTCTGGGGACACGTTTACTGTCCCGACAAGGGGGTGCCATTGATGCCAGTGGGAAAAGCCAGGGGGCTGCTCAACGCCCTACCTGGCCAGGCCAGCCCCCACATCAAAGATGATCTGCCCCCACATGTCAATGGTGACAAGGTGGAGAAACCGTGCTACGTTCTTCTCACAGGAAAATAGGAGGAGGAGGGGCTGTCCACACAGAACTCTCTGCCATGAGCCCTAAAACGGGACGCCACCTGCTCAGGGGCTGGTCTGAGACAGGCAGCCGGCAGCCTGGCCTCGTCAGCCACCAGCTCCCGGGCGGCCTCCTATGATTTAACATAGGAAGCCAGGAGTCCTGGCACTCAAGGAAGCAAAGCTCCGTGCAGGTTTAAAAATCGCTGGCTCAAAGCGTGTCCAGAGGGAGATGCTGTAATCACCAACAGGGAGCGACCTCTAGAAATACTCCACCTGACAGAAAGTCCTCTGTAGGTCTGATTTCACCAGAAAATCCGTGTTTGAAGCAGTCGAGGATCTACCCTGATTTGCAAGAAACCGTGAAAACACCCTCTTGCCTTCCCAAGTTCAACTTTTAGCCCCCACCCTCACCATGTTTTGGTTCTTTTATACCAATTTATTGGTACCGTACTGCTGCTCCTATTTTTCCTTCGGTACAATGAGGGAAAATGTCTCTGGCGGGCACTCCCACTGTGCAGATTTGCATTTTTGAACATTTTCTGAATGGCACCATATTCCGTAAACAATCAAAATCCCAGAGCCTTCAGATGGCAATCAGAATAATTTGAACAGCTATAAATTATTATATTGAGCAGGAAACCATACTAGTGGCCCTAAAGAAAATGAAATTGACCAGAGAAGCACAATGAAAGAGAAATATTTGCATATTTGTGTAAAACAATTTGGGAAAAAACCCACCAGATTTGTTCCGTTTAGAAATAGGCTGGAGCCATTTGCACTTCCTTGTGTGTAAATGTGCGTGTCTGTTCACACAGGCACGTACACACACACACACACACACACTCCTCTTGAAACTGTGCAGCCATATTCTCATCTCAACAACAATTTTCAAAGGCACCGCCGAGGGCATGGTGAGAGTTTGCACGGGATGGGGCAGCGGGAGCCAAGCAGCCCAGCCCGACGTGTGCTCACCTCACGCCCGAAAACCAGCCCCTTTTCAGTACCAGCCACATACTCTCATGGTAAAGTATTGTCCTCAAGGAATCTATTTTTATCTCTCACCCAGAACCAAAAGAAGGTAATATAAGTAATCAATTCGTTAATTCTGCTAAATCTCCCACAATCGTCATCAACAAGAAATGAGGTAACTCTGCCCCCACCAAAAGAGAAAATGCTAAGGTGAAAAAGAAATAGCTGTGAGAGGGTGTGCTGTCCACCAGGACAAAGCCCTAAAGAAAAGGCCACACTGATGGAGGGGAAAGTCTTCTAGAGCAAACTCCAAAATATTGCATTCTACTTCAACTCCACTTTTTTTTTGGGGGGGGGGGAAGGGGAAGGAGGAGCAGCAAACCACTTCTTTGACTCTCAGTTTCCTCAACCGTAAAACAGGATAAGAAAATATATGTGACAATGCTTTGAAAACGCCAGGGAGTGAACCACGTAATTTAATATTTATTATTACAGTTGCTAAGAGGAAATTCTTCCAGCTGAAACACCCTCAGGTTAAAGGACAACAAAACACACCTGCAGTGAGGAGGGAACCCGGACCAGCGCTGGGCCAGTGGCTGCTTCCATGAGAATTGGAGCCCCTCAGTCAATCATCAGCTAAAGGGGAAGCAGGTGACCCAAATCGAGGAGGCTCTCCATCTAACAGCTGCCCAGGCTGGTGCCTAAAGCTGGGTGCACACCGCTGTGAGCCGTGGAAATGGCTGTTTTCTTGTCTATGAACAAATAAAAAGATGATGGTGGCAATTAATAATAATTCTAATATGCAAACAGAGCTGATATGTATTGACTGTTTAACAAGTGTCAAAATCCAGTTCTTCACGTTGATCTTCTCATTTAATGCTCATGACAAATTTGTAAGATAATGTTTTATTATTACTCCCATTTTACGTAAGAAGAATCTGAGGTTCAGCAAGAATAAGTAACCTGTCAAAGGCCACACAGAGAATGGGCTTTGGAGACGAAATGAGCATTTCAAAAATTGTGGAAATACCTACATTATGCAGTGAGATGTTAATGTTATATGTGGCATATAGGGTAAGAAAGTAAAGAGGCGAGAAGAGGACAAAAAGGAGCCAACTTTGCAGAGACTATATCTAAGCCTTAAAAAAACACCAGAGCTGGAAAAGGAAATCCACCAGCTTCCACAGCATTTGTTGTCCTTTTTCACCCCGGGTGTTCTAGATGAGCAGACGTGCCTGCTCCTCTGCATCTACTATGATCCTCTGGATCTACTGGGAGAGCAGGCGCATAAAATCTTGCTTCCTGCTCACACACCAGTTCAGACGAATGTGTGCTCTTCTGGGGAAGGGGTGAATAGATCTCAGGTCCCACCTACCTGGTGAGTCGGAGGCAGTCGGAGGCAGTTCAACCAAGAACATCCCGGTGTTCGGCAGCCCCCAGGAGGTCGGCTGTGCCTCGTAGAATGGGATGGGATGGCCTTTTCCGAGTGGGGCTGACTGGTAACGAAGTCGCGGTGGAGCGAGCGAGCCCAGGAAGCTCCGAGGAGGGTGTGGGTCTCCTTGGATGCGTCGGCAACGGCCTCGACAGCTCTGAGAGCCAGACGGAAAACTGATGGCCACAGGCCGGGCAGAGAATGCGAGGGGAGCTGAAAGCTGGCCCAGGAACTTTTTGGAAAAACTCAGGGTCCAGGCACCACATTCCGTGAGCAGACGGTGGTGCATCACGTGGCAGAGCCGCCCACAGCACCTGGGGGTTCACGAGGCTGAGCAGGTGTGGGGCAGGTGAGCAAATGGCCAGCAAGCTGGGAAAGGGGTGCACCCCTGAGCCAGGATCAAGCCACGGGCCCAGGCTGGGGTCAACCCGGGAACACCCTTTCCCCTTTCCACTGCAAGCATTGATTCTGGTGACTGTGGATGGAGGTGGGAGGGGAGCAGGGCTGCAGGGCTGACAGCCTCACTCTACCTGCTGCTTCCAGGGAGCCTGTGGCCGGATCTTCACGAGCCTTTCGCTGTAAACATCGCCCCTTCCGCCCCAGCTGCCTCAACCTCCGACCGTCCTTCAGCCACTCCGGGGTCGCAGCCTCAACGCCTCAAAGCTCCCTAAAGCTCCCCCACCCCCACGGTGGAGCCATCCCCCTGCGCCACCGCCCCCCACCCCTGCCAGGCCCTGCCCACCGGCTGGCAGCCGCGCCCCGTCTCTGCAGCCCTCAGGAGGCAGAGGCCTCACGGCAGGGCCGGGGAGACATTTTCACACGAACGTGGGAGTCAAGCCCAGAGCGGCTGTGATGCCTGAGCTCCTTCCACTTCTGCCCATTGCCTCTAGCACTGCCCACCCTGCCATTGCCCCAGATGTGTCTGCAACCCCGGAGGGACAGCGCTGGGTTTCAGCCACAGGCTGCTGCTTGACACTCAGCTGGGGCCCCCCGACGTCCGCCAGGCACACTGGTGACTCGGGAGCCGAGCAGGTGGCAGCCTGCTCGGGCCTCACCGCTGTCCCGAAAAGGCCCTTTGCTCACCCACCTTCACTGCGTAAGTCAGCATTTCCATTTTAATGGAAACGGCACTCCCAGTCCAGACATTGTTGACCCGGAGTCGCCTGCCATTGCTGGAGGGGACAGGAGTGGAAGGAGGGTGACAAAGAGGTAAACCGTGGCAGAGGGAAAATGCAGTCAACCCAGGCCCTGGGGGCCCCAGAGGCTCAGGGCATGGCCTCATCCCCATCGCCACCCCAACAGTCACTGTGGGTCCCCGAGACCTCACCGAGAGTGGCCCTGCCCACCTCGGACTGTTACTGCAGGGACCCTGGACTCTGCCCACCTCGGATGGTCACTGCGGGACCCCGGGCCCTGACCACCTCGGATGGTCACTGCGGGACCCCTGGACCCTGCCCACCTCGGACTGTTACTGCAGGGACCCTGGACTCTGCC